>CM067359.1:134561974-134678912 GCA_034401795.1 Chaetoderma sp. LZ-2023a | reverse complement strand
GCATGACACGTGTGTTTAACTGAGGCCACACTTCACTACTCTCTCTGACTCTGTGGTATATACCTGAAGTGGCACTTCACTACTCTTTCCGCCTCTGTGGTATAGCTTGAGGCCACACACCACTACTCCTGCTGCCTATGTGGTATATACTTGAGGTCACACTTCACTACTCTTTCAGCTGCTGTGGTACTTACCTGAGGCCACACATCACTACTCTTTCTGCCTCGGTGGTACGTACCTGGGGCCACCCATTACTACTCGTTTTGCCTCTGTGGTATAACCTGAGGTCACACATCACTAGTCTTTCTGCCTCTGTGGTATAAACTTGAAGTGGCACTTCGCTACTTTTTCCGCCTTTGTGGTATAGCTTGAGGCCACAACTTTGGAACGACCTTCCATCCAACATTCAAAACAGCAACAATGTTGAGGCTTTCAAAACTCTTCTAAAAACCCATTTGTTCCAAAAAGCATATTTCACTATTTTAAATTAGCTTTTAACTTTTGTAAAGCGCCTTTGGGCAGTTAATTCTGGAATTGGCGCTATATAAATGCATACATACATACATACATACATACATACATACATACATACATACATACATACATACATACATACATACATACATACATACATACATACATACATACATACATACATACATACATACATACATACATACATACATACATACATACATACATACATACATACATACATACATACATACATACATACATACATACATACATACATACATACATACATACATACATACATACATACATACATACATACATACATACATACATACATACATACATACATACATACATACATACTTTCAAGGGACTTGTAAAATCACAAATAATCCGCTTTCATAGAAATTCGAGTGATAGGAAAAACTTTGAATCATCATGTTCGACCTTATTCAAAGCTCTCAGACCGAGAGGATACTCTTCTCGGTTCCTACGTAAAATAAAGTCTGAAACTTTGCGTAATTTGGAACTCATTCGGCCAATCCTTGACTTTTAGTCTTGGTGCGGTGGTCCAGTGGAAAGATGCCTGGTTGCTGATGCTATGCGGAGTTGCAGGATGACGGTTCGATCCCCCGACCGGGAGATGGTGATCAACAAATTAATCTAACGGGTGCAGCACTGTCGGCTAAGTTAGCACATGGAAATTGAAGCCGCACGTTGCCAGTGCGTCAATAAAATAAAAAAAATACATACATACATACATACATACATACATACATACACACACACACACACACACACACACACACACACACACACACACACACACACATACATACATACATACATACATACATACGACCGGGAGATGGTGATCAACAAATTAAACTAACGGGTGCATCACTGTCGGCTAAGTTAGCACATGGTAATTGAAGCCGCACGTTGCCAGTGCGTCAATAAAATAAAAAATACATATACTGCCAGAGCCGTGCTGGAGTCAGAGTACAATAGGCGTAAAAGCCTAGGATTGATTGTGACAGATGCATCCACAGATAGTCCCATATGAATCGTCAGTGTGTCAGTATATCAGACATGTGAAAACTGGTCGGCCAATCCTTGACTTTTAGTCTTGGTGCGGTGGTCCAGTGGAAAGATGCCTGGTTGCTGATGCTATGCGGAGTTGCAGGATGACGGTTCGATCCCCCGACCGGGAGATGGTGATCAACAAATTAATCTAACGGGTGCAGCACTGTCGGCTAAGTTAGCACATGGAAATTGAAGCCGCACGTTGCCAGTGCGTCAATAAAATAAAAAAAATACATATACTGCCAGAGCCGTGCTGGAGTCAGAGTACAATAGGCGTAAAAGCCTAGGATTGATTGTGACAGATGCATCCACAGATAGTCCCATATGAATCGTCAGTGTGTCAGTATATCAGACATGTGAAAACTGGTCGGCCAATCCTTGACTTTTAGTCTTGGTGCGGTGGTCCAGTGGAAAGATGCCTGGTTGCTGATGCTATGCGGAGTTGCAGGATGACGGTTCGATCCCCCGACCGGGAGATGGTGATCAACAAATTAATCTAACGGGTGCAGCACTGTCGGCTAAGTTAGCACATGGAAATTGAAGCCGCACGTTGCCAGTGCGTCAATAAAATAAAAAAAATACATATACTGCCAGAGCCGTGCTGGAGTCAGAGTACAATAGGCGTAAAAGCCTAGGATTGATTGTGACAGATGCATCCACAGATAGTCCCATATGAATCGTCAGTGTGTCAGTATATCAGACATGTGAAAACTGGTCGGCCAATCCTTGACTTTTAGTCTTGGTGCGGTGGTCCAGTGGAAAGATGCCTGGTTGCTGATGCTATGCGGAGTTGCAGGATGACGGTTCGATCCCCCGACCGGGAGATGGTGATCAACAAATTAATCTAACGGGTGCAGCACTGTCGGCTAAGTTAGCACATGGAAATTGAAGCCGCACGTTGCCAGTGCGTCAATAAAATAAAAAAAATACATATACTGCCAGAGCCGTGCTGGAGTCAGAGTACAATAGGCGTAAAAGCCTAGGATTGATTGTGACAGATGCATCCACAGATAGTCCCATATGAATCGTCAGTGTGTCAGTATATCAGACATGTGAAAACTGGTCGGCCAATCCTTGACTTTTAGTCTTGGTGCGGTGGTCCAGTGGAAAGATGCCTGGTTGCTGATGCTATGCGGAGTTGCAGGATGACGGTTCGATCCCCCGACCGGGAGATGGTGATCAACAAATTAATCTAACGGGTGCAGCACTGTCGGCTAAGTTAGCACATGGAAATTGAAGCCGCACGTTGCCAGTGCGTCAATAAAATAAAAAAAATACATATACTGCCAGAGCCGTGCTGGAGTCAGAGTACAATAGGCGTAAAAGCCTAGGATTGATTGTGACAGATGCATCCACAGATAGTCCCATATGAATCGTCAGTGTGTCAGTATATCAGACATGTGAAAACTGGTCGGCCAATCCTTGACTTTTAGTCTTGGTGCGGTGGTCCAGTGGAAAGATGCCTGGTTGCTGATGCTATGCGGAGTTGCAGGATGACGGTTCGATCCCCCGACCGGGAGATGGTGATCAACAAATTAATCTAACGGGTGCAGCACTGTCGGCTAAGTTAGCACATGGAAATTGAAGCCGCACGTTGCCAGTGCGTCAATAAAATAAAAAAAATACATATACTGCCAGAGCCGTGCTGGAGTCAGAGTACAATAGGCGTAAAAGCCTAGGATTGATTGTGACAGATGCATCCACAGATAGTCCCATATGAATCGTCAGTGTGTCAGTATATCAGACATGTGAAAACTGGTCGGCCAATCCTTGACTTTTAGTCTTGGTGCGGTGGTCCAGTGGAAAGATGCCTGGTTGCTGATGCTATGCGGAGTTGCAGGATGACGGTTCGATCCCCCGACCGGGAGATGGTGATCAACAAATTAATCTAACGGGTGCAGCACTGTCGGCTAAGTTAGCACATGGAAATTGAAGCCGCACGTTGCCAGTGCGTCAATAAAATAAAAAAAATACATATACTGCCAGAGCCGTGCTGGAGTCAGAGTACAATAGGCGTAAAAGCCTAGGATTGATTGTGACAGATGCATCCACAGATAGTCCCATATGAATCGTCAGTGTGTCAGTATATCAGACATGTGAAAACTGGTCGGCCAATCCTTGACTTTTAGTCTTGGTGCGGTGGTCCAGTGGAAAGATGCCTGGTTGCTGATGCTATGCGGAGTTGCAGGATGACGGTTCGATCCCCCGACCGGGAGATGGTGATCAACAAATTAATCTAACGGGTGCAGCACTGTCGGCTAAGTTAGCACATGGAAATTGAAGCCGCACGTTGCCAGTGCGTCAATAAAATAAAAAAAATACATATACTGCCAGAGCCGTGCTGGAGTCAGAGTACAATAGGCGTAAAAGCCTAGGATTGATTGTGACAGATGCATCCACAGATAGTCCCATATGAATCGTCAGTGTGTCAGTATATCAGACATGTGAAAACTGGTCGGCCAATCCTTGACTTTTAGTCTTGGTGCGGTGGTCCAGTGGAAAGATGCCTGGTTGCTGATGCTATGCGGAGTTGCAGGATGACGGTTCGATCCCCCGACCGGGAGATGGTGATCAACAAATTAATCTAACGGGTGCAGCACTGTCGGCTAAGTTAGCACATGGAAATTGAAGCCGCACGTTGCCAGTGCGTCAATAAAATAAAAAAAATACATATACTGCCAGAGCCGTGCTGGAGTCAGAGTACAATAGGCGTAAAAGCCTAGGATTGATTGTGACAGATGCATCCACAGATAGTCCCATATGAATCGTCAGTGTGTCAGTATATCAGACATGTGAAAACTGGTCGGCCAATCCTTGACTTTTAGTCTTGGTGCGGTGGTCCAGTGGAAAGATGCCTGGTTGCTGATGCTATGCGGAGTTGCAGGATGACGGTTCGATCCCCCGACCGGGAGATGGTGATCAACAAATTAATCTAACGGGTGCAGCACTGTCGGCTAAGTTAGCACATGGAAATTGAAGCCGCACGTTGCCAGTGCGTCAATAAAATAAAAAAAATACATATACTGCCAGAGCCGTGCTGGAGTCAGAGTACAATAGGCGTAAAAGCCTAGGATTGATTGTGACAGATGCATCCACAGATAGTCCCATATGAATCGTCAGTGTGTCAGTATATCAGACATGTGAAAACTGGTCGGCCAATCCTTGACTTTTAGTCTTGGTGCGGTGGTCCAGTGGAAAGATGCCTGGTTGCTGATGCTATGCGGAGTTGCAGGATGACGGTTCGATCCCCCGACCGGGAGATGGTGATCAACAAATTAATCTAACGGGTGCAGCACTGTCGGCTAAGTTAGCACATGGAAATTGAAGCCGCACGTTGCCAGTGCGTCAATAAAATAAAAAAAATACATACATACATACATACATACATACATACATACATACATACATACACACACACACACACACACACACACACACACACACACACACACACATACATACATACATACATACATACATACATACATACGACCGGGAGATGGTGATCAACAAATTAAACTAACGGGTGCATCACTGTCGGCTAAGTTAGCACATGGTAATTGAAGCCGCACGTTGCCAGTGCGTCAATAAAATAAAAAATACATATACTGCCAGAGCCGTGCTGGAGTCAGAGTACAATAGGCGTAAAAGCCTAGGATTGATTGTGACAGATGCATCCACAGATAGTCCCATATGAATCGTCAGTGTGTCAGTATATCAGACATGTGAAAGCTGGTCGGCCAATCCTTGACTTTTAGTCTTGGTGCGGTGGTCCAGTGGAAAGATGCCTGGTTGCTGATGCTATGCGGAGTTGCAGAATGGCGGTTCGATCCCCCGACCGGGAGATGGTGATCAACAAATTAAACTAACGGGTGCATCACTGTCGGCTAAGTTAGCACATGGTAATTGAAGCCGCACGTTGCCAGTGCGTCAATAAAATAAAAAATACATATACTGCCAGAGCCGTGCTGGAGTCAGAGTACAATAGGCGTAAAAGCCTAGGATTGATTGTGACAGATGCATCCACAGATAGTCCCATATGAATCGTCAGTGTGTCAGTATATCAGACATGTGAAAGCTGGTCGGCCAATCCTTGACTTTTAGTCTTGGTGCGGTGGTCCAGTGGAAAGATGCCTGGTTGCTGATGCTATGCGGAGTTGCAGAATGGCGGTTCGATCCCCCGACCGGGAGATGGTGATCAACAAATTAAACTAACGGGTGCATCACTGTCGGCTAAGTTAGCACATGGTAATTGAAGCCGCACGTTGCCAGTGCGTCAATAAAATAAAAAATACATATACTGCCAGAGCCGTGCTGGAGTCAGAGTACAATAGGCGTAAAAGCCTAGGATTGATTGTGACAGATGCATCCACAGATAGTCCCATATGAATCGTCAGTGTGTCAGTATATCAGACATGTGAAAGCTGGTCAGCCAATCCTTGACTTTTAGTCTTGGTGCGGTGGTCCAGTGGAAAGATGCCTGGTTGCTGATGCTATGCGGAGTTGCAGAATGGCGGTTCGATCCCCCGACCGGGAGATGGTGATCAACAAATTAAACTAACGGGTGCATCACTATCGGCTAAGTTAGCACATGGTAATTGAAGCCGCACGTTGCCAGTGCGTCAATAAAATAAAAAATACATATACTGCCAGAGCCGTGCTGGAGTCAGAGTACAATAGGCGTAAAAGCCTAGGATTGATTGTGACAGATGCATCCACAGATAGTCCCATATGAATCGTCAGTGTGTCAGTATATCAGACATGTGAAAGCTGGTCGGCCAATCCTTGACTTTTAGTCTTGGTGCGGTGGTCCAGTGGAAAGATGCCTGGTTGCTGATGCTATGCGGAGTTGCAGAATGGCGGTTCGATCCCCCGACCGGGAGATGGTGATCAACAAATTAAACTAACGGGTGCATCACTGTCGGCTAAGTTAGCACATGGTAATTGAAGCCGCACGTTGCCAGTGCGTCAATAAAATAAAAAATACATATACTGCCAGAACCGTGCTGGAGTCAGAGTACAATAGGCGTAAAAGCCTAGGATTGATTGTGACAGATGCATCCACAGATAGTCCCATATGAATCGTCAGTGTGTCAGTATATCAGACATGTGAAAGCTGGTCGGCCAATCCTTGACTTTTAGTCTTGGTGCGGTGGTCCAGTGGAAAGATGCCTGGTTGCTGATGCTATGCGGAGTTGCAGAATGGCGGTTCGATCCCCCGACCGGGAGATGGTGATCAACAAATTAAACTAACGGGTGCATCACTGTCGGCTAAGTTAGCACATGGTAATTGAAGCCGCATGTTGCCAGTGCGTCAATAAAATAAAAAATACATATACTGCCAGAGCCGTGCTGGAGTCAGAGTACAATAGGCGTAAAAGCCTAGGATTGATTGTGACAGATGCATCCACAGATAGTCCCATATGAATCGTCAGTGTGTCAGTATATCAGACATGTGAAAGCTGGTCAGCCAATCCTTGACTTTTAGTCTTGGTGCGGTGGTCCAGTGGAAAGATGCCTGGTTGCTGATGCTATGCGGAGTTGCAGAATGGCGGTTCGATCCCCCGACCGGGAGATGGTGATCAACAAATTAAACTAACGGGTGCATCACTGTCGGCTAAGTTAGCACATGGTAATTGAAGCCGCACGTTGCCAGTGCGTCAATAAAATAAAAAATACATATACTGCCAGAACCGTGCTGGAGTCAGAGTACAATAGGCGTAAAAGCCTAGGATTGATTGTGACAGATGCATCCACAGATAGTCCCATATGAATCGTCAGTGTGTCAGTATATCAGACATGTGAAAGCTGGTCGGCCAATCCTTGACTTTTAGTCTTGGTGCGGTGGTCCAGTGGAAAGATGCCTGGTTGCTGATGCTATGCGGAGTTGCAGAATGGCGGTTCGATCCCCCGACCGGGAGATGGTGATCAACAAATTAAACTAACGGGTGCATCACTGTCGGCTAAGTTAGCACATGGTAATTGAAGCCGCACGTTGCCAGTGCGTCAATAAAATAAAAAATACATATACTGCCAGAACCGTGCTGGAGTCAGAGTACAATAGGCGTAAAAGCCTAGGATTGATTGTGACAGATGCATCCACAGATAGTCCCATATGAATCGTCAGTGTGTCAGTATATCAGACATGTGAAAGCTGGTCGGCCAATCCTTGACTTTTAGTCTTGGTGCGGTGGTCCAGTGGAAAGATGCCTGGTTGCTGATGCTATGCGGAGTTGCAGAATGGCGGTTCGATCCCCCGACCGGGAGATGGTGATCAACAAATTAAACTAACGGGTGCATCACTGTCGGCTAAGTTAGCACATGGTAATTGAAGCCGCACGTTGCCAGTGCGTCAATAAAATAAAAAATACATATACTGCCAGAGCCGTGCTGGAGTCAGAGTACAATAGGCGTAAAAGCCTAGGATTGATTGTGACAGATGCATCCACAGATAGTCCCATATGAATCGTCAGTGTGTCAGTATATCAGACATGTGAAAGCTGGTCGGCCAATCCTTGACTTTTAGTCTTGGTGCGGTGGTCCAGTGGAAAGATGCCTGGTTGCTGATGCTATGCGGAGTTGCAGAATGGCGGTTCGATCCCCCGACCGGGAGATGGTGATCAACAAATTAAACTAACGGGTGCATCACTGTCGGCTAAGTTAGCACATGGTAATTGAAGCCGCATGTTGCCAGTGCGTCAATAAAATAAAAAATACATATACTGCCAGAGCCGTGCTGGAGTCAGAGTACAATAGGCGTAAAAGCCTAGGATTGATTGTGACAGATGCATCCACAGATAGTCCCATATGAATCGTCAGTGTGTCAGTATATCAGACATGTGAAAGCTGGTCAGCCAATCCTTGACTTTTAGTCTTGGTGCGGTGGTCCAGTGGAAAGATGCCTGGTTGCTGATGCTATGCGGAGTTGCAGAATGGCGGTTCGATCCCCCGACCGGGAGATGGTGATCAACAAATTAAACTAACGGGTGCATCACTGTCGGCTAAGTTAGCACATGGTAATTGAAGCCGCACGTTGCCAGTGCGTCAATAAAATAAAAAATACATATACTGCCAGAACCGTGCTGGAGTCAGAGTACAATAGGCGTAAAAGCCTAGGATTGATTGTGACAGATGCATCCACAGATAGTCCCATATGAATCGTCAGTGTGTCAGTATATCAGACATGTGAAAGCTGGTCGGCCAATCCTTGACTTTTAGTCTTGGTGCGGTGGTCCAGTGGAAAGATGCCTGGTTGCTGATGCTATGCGGAGTTGCAGAATGGCGGTTCGATCCCCCGACCGGGAGATGGTGATCAACAAATTAAACTAACGGTTGCATCACTGTCGGCTAAGTTAGCACATGGTAATTGAAGCCACACGTTGCCAGTGCGTCAATAAAATAAAAAATACATACATACATACATACATACACTACTACTCATGCTGCCTCTGTTGTATATACCTGAGGTGACACTTCACTACTCTTTCTGCCTCTGCGCTATAACCTAAGGTCACACTTCACTACTCTTTCTGCTGTTGTGGTACTTAACTGAGGCCACACATCACTACTCTTTCTGCCTCGGTGGTACGTGCCTGAGGCCACACATCACTACTCTGTTTGCCTCTGTGGTATAACCTGAGATCACACTTCACTACTCTTTCTGCGTCTGTTTTTCTTATTTGGCATAGCCCATCATAATGGATCAGTGAAGCTTTACCTATGCCCCGCCCATCTATAGTTAACTTCTACCCACAGTTCTCCCGTGTTGGGAACAATTATACCGGTAAGCTGTTAAATATGTTTAACCTAATTTGACTGGGAGCTGATGCTGCCTATGTTTATTAAATAGTTACGGCATGCAATTCGTACACCAATGATTTTAGTCGTTCATCAGTTACGCGTCTATGACTAAATTTTCTACGTTATTCATGGCGTTGTTGATTATGACGTCAGGCTACAGATCACGCAATTGATTATGACGTCATATGATAGTGGGATAAATTGGAAAGGTCCATTATGTTGAAGGAATTTGACAATGGGTGAGTAATTTCTTGCTAACCTGGCCGATATCTAGTTAAGCTCTGCCCACCATGTACGTGTGTTGGGATGACTTTATAGACATTTAAACCTAAATTACCAGAATCGTAATTTCAATGGATACAGGTAAGCTGTTGAATATTTTGAAACGAATTTCATTGGGGGCTGTTGCTGACTATGACAGCAAGAGGTGTCAGGCAAATTAGTGTCAAGTCCCTTAACAGAATGTGAATTAAATAGTAAATCCACTAAAGACAAACAAATCGTTCACCTGACAGACTCTTATAGCTTCACGACGAAATATTTCTGCCAATTATCGTTGTTACGTCAGCCAATATGCTGCGTAAATGATTATGACGTCATATACTTGGTCGACAGATCAGATTCATCCATTTTTCTGATACCAGCAATATCCTGATTCAATACAGCGTACTAATACGTACAGGTTCTTGAGGAAAAATATTTTCGATGTAAACATTTACCCTTTTTCTAATACCAGCCACGTAATGAATTGTGTGCCAAAATCTGTTGATATGACTCAGACCTAGTATACACGTCGATTTGTCAATGCATTGTCGCACGTGTTTTCCATTGACAAAATGTGTACTCACAAGACAGGAGCAATATAAGGGTTAATCTGTCATGTTCGTGCCGTTTTTCCTTATGAATAACGTATTAATAATCGTTGTACAATTCCATTTGCAAGGCTGCCAGAATTGCCAGAATTGCAGCAACTAAGCCACACAACCTTAATATGTGTATATCGAAGACACATCCTCAATCACATTCAGCGTTTTCAGGCACAACACTTCACGATATCTATAATGAGTCCTTGGAATATTGCGTGTAGACATAGACAAATTAGATAGAGACGTGCCAAGTCTATGGTGTAGATTAGTTTATTTGTGGAAACACGGATGTCCGCTTCACTGCCGTTATCACACATCATTTGCAATTATTCTACTGCAGATATGGAAATAAATTAAACATTCTGTGAATGGGACTGCTGCTGCTGCTGCGACTGCTACTACTGCTGCCACTACCGCTACTGCTTCTACTACTACTACTACTACTACTACTACTACTACTACTACTACTACTACTACTACTGTTTTTTCTTTATTTGGTAGCACGATCAATGGATCGTGTAGAAATCAATAGTAGCCAAAAATATACTGACTGAAAAGAACATTAAACAAAGGATAAATAACGAGAACATACGATTATATCAGTCATGTGTATAAATAAACAATAAATATATGATGGTCAAACGATTAATTTAAAAATTCAAATCAACTAGATGTTTCCATTTAAAAATTCCAAGCACCTAGCTCAACAACAGTCCATTAAAATTATAAAAGCCCACGCGAGCATAGGCTGAGAAATAAACACGGCGATCGGACGTATTTAATACAACACAGTCAATCGGGAACAAATTAATCAATAATCAACGCCCCGCGGGATAATCTACATAAAGCACACGCTAAGATATTACACTGAGCTCAGTGAAGCGGCAATGCAACCTACATAGTTGAAGAGGGTTGAAACTTAACAAACGATTTATAATATTACAATTTACTTTGAAAAAGCGATTCCATAATTATCCCGGTACAAACAGAACTATGTGTATACAGGCTAAGTATGTACACTCTACAGGCGCAGGCGAATCTCGGAAATGTGGAAAGAAGAGGTGTAAATTAGACATACTTCTTCCAAATCAAAAAACATTTATGAGCTTTCAGAACAAAAACAAATTTCAAATTCAATCCAATTTAGACTGCGATTCCGGAAACGTCATTTATCTAATATCTTGTAAATTATGCCAAAAGCAGTATGTCGGTGAAACTAAAAATCCTTTAAGATGGCGAGCAACTAGACACCTTTGCGATATTAGACATGAAGAAGACACACATGTCGCCGACCACTTTAACCTCCCTGGTCACTCAGTCGCTAGAGACTTTGAAATTATACCCATTGAACAACCACCTCTCTCTAGTACCGCTGAAGAAACTGATAAACAAAGAAAACTTAGAGAATCATTTTGGATTAAAGAATTAGATACAAAATGGCCGAAGGGCATAAATGTGGACCCAGGTCTCGCTGATCAACGTGAAATTATCCCATTCATCCTGACATATAATCGAAAAAATGTTGCAATTTCCGAAATTTTGAAAGATGAATATCATAAATTACAGGATAATTTGAAACAACCTCTCAACTTGCGTCCAATAATAGCATTCAAGAAAAATCCAAATCTGCGCAATATTTTAGTGAAATCGAAATTAACTGGACAACCACCATCATCTTAAAGTTGTCCAATATTTTTAAGGCCATATCGCCTCGATAAAACCAAAATAACAAATCTCGGGCAATAAAATAAATTAAAAATATTTTCAATTTATTTTGAAAATTCTGAGCCAGCGCGTTAACCATATCACTACATACATACATACATACATACATACATACATACATACATACATACATACATACATACGACCGGGAGATGGTGATCAACAAATTAAACTAACGGGTGCATCACTGTCGGCTAAGTTAGCACATGGAAATTGAAGCCGCACGTTGCCAGTGCGTCAATAAAATAAAAATACATATACTGCCAGAGCCGTGCTGGAGTCAGAGTACAATAGGCGTAAAAGCCTAGGATTGATTGTGACAGATGCATCCACAGATAGTCCCATATGAATCGTCAGTGTGTCAGTATATCAGACATGTGAAAGCTGGTCGGCCAATCCTTGACTTTTAGTCTTGGTGCGGTGGTCCAGTGGAAAGATGCCTGGTTGCTGATGCTATGCGGAGTTGCAGAATGGCGGTTCGATCCCCCGACCGGGAGATGGTGATCAACAAATTAAACTAACGGGTGCATCACTGTCGGCTAAGTTAGCACATGGAAATTGAAGCCGCACGTTGCCAGTGCGTCAATAAAATAAAAATACATATACTGCCAGAGCCGTGCTGGAGTCAGAGTACAATAGGCGTAAAAGCCTAGGATTGATTGTGACAGATGCATCCACAGATAGTCCCATATGAATCGTCAGTGTGTCAGTATATCAGACATGTGAAAGCTGGTCGGCCAATCCTTGACTTTTAGTCTTGGTGCGGTGGTCCAGTGGAAAGATGCCTGGTTGCTGATGCTATGCGGAGTTGCAGAATGGCGGTTCGATCCCCCGACCGGGAGATGGTGATCAACAAATTAAACTAACGGGTGCATCACTGTCGGCTAAGTTAGCACATGGAAATTGAAGCCGCACGTTGCCAGTGCGTCAATAAAATAAAAATACATACATACATACATACATACATACATACATACATACATACATACATACGACCGGGAGATGGTGATCAACAAATTAAACTAACGGGTGCATCACTGTCGGCTAAGTTAGCACATGGTAATTGAAGCCGCACGTTGCCAGTGCGTCAATAAAATAAAAAATACATATACTGCCAGAGCCGTGCTGGAGTCAGAGTACAATAGGCGTAAAAGCCTAGGATTGATTGTGACAGATGCATCCACAGATAGTCCCATATGAATCGTCAGTGTGTCAGTATATCAGACATGTGAAAGCTGGTCGGCCAATCCTTGACTTTTAGTCTTGGTGCGGTGGTCCAGTGGAAAGATGCCTGGTTGCTGATGCTATGCGGAGTTGCAGAATGGCGGTTCGATCCCCCAACCGGGAGATGGTGATCAACAAATTAAACTAACGGGTGCATCACTGTCGGCTAAGTTAGCACATGGTAATTGAAGCCGCACGTTGCCAGTGCGTCAATAAAATAAAAAATACATATACTGCCAGAGCCGTGCTGGAGTCAGAGTACAATAGGCGTAAAAGCCTAGGATTGATTGTGACAGATGCATCCACAGATAGTCCCATATGAATCGTCAGTGTGTCAGTATATCAGACATGTGAAAGCTGGTCGGCCAATCCTTGACTTTTAGTCTTGGTGCGGTGGTCCAGTGGAAAGATGCCTGGTTGCTGATGCTATGCGGAGTTGCAGAATGGCGGTTCGATCCCCCGACCGGGAGATGGTGATCAACAAATTAAACTAACGGGTGCATCACTGTCGGCTAAGTTAGCACATGGTAATTGAAGCCGCACGTTGCCAGTGCGTCAATAAAATAAAAAATACATATACTGCCAGAGCCGTGCTGGAGTCAGAGTACAATAGGCGTAAAAGCCTAGGATTGATTGTGACAGATGCATCCACAGATAGTCCCATATGAATCGTCAGTGTGTCAGTATATCAGACATGTGAAAGCTGGTCAGCCAATCCTTGACTTTTAGTCTTGGTGCGGTGGTCCAGTGGAAAGATGCCTGGTTGCTGATGCTATGCGGAGTTGCAGAATGGTGGTTCGATCCCCCGACCGGGAGATGGTGATCAACAAATTAAACTAACGGGTGCATCACTATCGGCTAAGTTAGCACATGGTAATTGAAGCCGCACGTTGCCAGTGCGTCAATAAAATAAAAAATACATATACTGCCAGAGCCGTGCTGGAGTCAGAGTACAATAGGCGTAAAAGCCTAGGATTGATTGTGACAGATGCATCCACAGATAGTCCCATATGAATCGTCAGTGTGTCAGTATATCAGACATGTGAAAGCTGGTCGGCCAATCCTTGACTTTTAGTCTTGGTGCGGTGGTCCAGTGGAAAGATGCCTGGTTGCTGATGCTATGCGGAGTTGCAGAATGGCGGTTCGATCCCCCGACCGGGAGATGGTGATCAACAAATTAAACTAACGGGTGCATCACTGTCGGCTAAGTTAGCACATGGTAATTGAAGCCACACGTTGCCAGTGCGTCAATAAAATAAAAAATACATACATACATACATACATACATACACTACTACTCATGCTGCCTCTGTTGTATATACCTGAGGTGACACTTCACTACTCTTTCTGCCTCTGCGCTATAACCTAAGGTCACACTTCACTACTCTTTCTGCTGTTGTGGTACTTAACTGAGGCCACACATCACTACTCTTTCTGCCTCGGTGGTACGTGCCTGAGGCCACACATCACTACTCTGTTTGCCTCTGTGGTATAACCTGAGATCACACTTCACTACTCTTTCTGCGTCTGTTTTTCTTATTTGGCATAGCCCATCATAATGGATCAGTGAAGCTTTACCTATGCCCCGCCCATCTATAGTTAACTTCTACCCACAGTTCTCCCGTGTTGGGAACAATTATACCGGTAAGCTGTTAAATATGTTTAACCTAATTTGACTGGGAGCTGATGCTGCCTATGTTTATTAAATAGTTACGGCATGCAATTCGTACACCAATGATTTTAGTCGTTCATCAGTTACGCGTCTATGACTAACTTTTCTACGTTATTCATGGCGTTGTTGATTATGACGTCAGGCTACAGATCACGCAATTGATTATGACGTCATATGATAGTGGGATAAATTGGAAAGGTCCATTATGTTGAAGGAATTTGACAATGGGTGAGTAATTTCTTGCTAACCTGGCCGATATCTAGTTAAGCTCTGCCCACCATGTACGTGTGTTGGGATGACTTTATAGACATTTAAACCTAAATTACCAGAATCGTAATTTCAATGGATACAGGTAAGCTGTTGAATATTTTGAAACGAATTTCATTGGGGGCTGTTGCTGACTATGACAGCAAGAGGTGTCAGGCAAATTAGTGTCAAGTCCCTTAACAGAATGTGAATTAAATAGTAAATCCACTAAAGACAAACAAATCGTTCACCTGACAGACTCTTATAGCTTCACGACGAAATATTTCTGCCAATTATCGTTGTTACGTCAGCCAATATGCTGCGTAAATGATTATGACGTCATATACTTGGTCGACAGATCAGATTCATCCATTTTTCTGATACCAGCAATATCCTGATTCAATACAGCGTACTAATACGTACAGGTTCTTGAGGAAAAATATTTTCGATGTAAACATTTACCCTTTTTCTAATACCAGCCACGTAATAAATTGTGTGCCAAAATCTGTTGATATGACTCAGACCTAGTATACACGTCGATTTGTCAATGCATTGTCGCACGTGTTTTCCATTGACAAAATGTGTACTCACAAGACAGGAGCAATATAAGGGTTAATCTGTCATGTTCGTGCCGTTTTTCCTTATGAATAACGTATTAATAATCGTTGTACAATTCCATTTGCAAGGCTGCCAGAATTGCCAGAATTGCAGCAACTAAGCCACACAACCTTAATATGTGTATATCGAAGACACATCCTCAATCACATTCAGCGTTTTCAGGCACAACACTTCACGATATCTATAATGAGTCCTTGGAATATTGCGTGTAGACATAGACAAATTAGATAGAGACGTGCCAAGTCTATGGTGTAGATTAGTTTATTTGTGGAAACACGGATGTCCGCTTCACTGCCGTTATCACACATCATTTGCAATTATTCTACTGCAGATATGGAAATAAATTAAACATTCTGTGAATGGGACTGCTGCTGCTGCTGCGACTGCTACTACTGCTGCCACTACCGCTACTGCTTCTACTACTACTACTACTACTACTACTACTACTACTACTACTACTGTTTTTTCTTTATTTGGTAGCACGATCAATGGATCGTGTAGAAATCAATAGTAGCCAAAAATATACTGACTGAAAAGAACATTAAACAAAGGATAAATAACGAGAACATACGATTATATCAGTCATGTGTATAAATAAACAATAAATATATGATGGTCAAACGATTAATTTAAAAATTCAAATCAACTAGATGTTTCCATTTAAAAATTCCAAGCACCTAGCTCAACAACAGTCCATTAAAATTATAAAAGCCCACGCGAGCATAGGCTGAGAAATAAACACGGCGATCGGACGTATTTAATACAACACAGTCAATCGGGAACAAATTAATCAATAATCAACGCCCCGCGGGATAATCTACATAAAGCACACGCTAAGATATTACACTGAGCTCAGTGAAGCGGCAATGCAACCTACATAGTTGAAGAGGGTTGAAACTTAACAAACGATTTATAATATTACAATTTACTTTGAAAAAGCGATTCCATAATTATCCCGGTACAAACAGAACTATGTGTATACAGGCTAAGTATGTACACTCTATTATTAGGAAGCAGCTTAGATTGAATGTTAAATTCATTTTAGTCGAATACAATTTACTTTTGAATTCAGATTCTAAAATTATCCCGGAACAAACATTCGTAATAAAACATTGGAATATAAATCAGTTATTTATTTACCTGCCAAATACAGTATGGCATAACCTGTTTAAGTGACCACCTGACTTTTGGTACACATTTTAACCCTTTCAGAGCCAACGATCCAAATTTTTGTGTTAAATTCATAACCTAATTACGGGTACGTATTGGAGCATATGTCTTTGCTGAGGCCGTTTCTGCGTGAAGCAGATGTCGTTGCTTCACAAAGCAACATACCAAACACATGCATGGAAATTCACTGACAATGCTTGCGTATAGTCAAAGAATAATTCCAGCCAATATAATTATAATGGTTACTAAGAGGATTGTGGTTCAAAGCTGCTGCTGCCGCTGCTACTACTACTACTAGTAGTATTAGTATTAGTAGTAGTAGTGGTAGTAGTAATAGTAGTAGTAGTAGTAGTAGTAGTAGTAGTAGTAGTAGTAGTAGTAGTAGTAGTAGTAGTAGTAGTAGTAGTAGTAGTAGTAGTAGTAGTAGTAGTAGTAGTCGAAGTGAACGCACGCATTTATTTAGCTCTGCAATTGCTGCCCGAATTTGCTAGTTTCTAGCGCGATTTTGTAGATAAATTGTATACATATATTTCGTATTAGTGTTTCCTTTCAAAATTTATGTTTAATTTGTAAATTCTTGTCTTGGTTGGAGCGCATTTTGTGTCTCCATTTTCTAAAGGCATTCCTCTTAGCTGGCGGTTTCCGCCATTTAGTAGGGCTCCTCTTACTGTGGTCAATGCAATACATTTCTCGCCACGCCAGTCTGCTATTTCTATAGTTCGTAGGCTAGCGCATTATATTTGGCAAGATCGCTTGAGTGAGTGGATTTAATTCCTTTGTCATTTGTAAGCACAAGCCTAGTTCTTTAACTATATACATCCTTATAGTCAGTTGGCTGTCCCCGGTCAACTCGAACAGACTAACACATATATGACTGTAATATGTTAGTATGCATTAGGAAACCACTTTAATCGGTTAGGTGTTAGTGAACCACTTAAAAAGTGGTTCAAACTAACAAATATACGACTGTAGTCTCTATTCGTATATTTGTTGGTAGACGTCAGGGTTTCAAAAGGGGACACTATTTATTTAGTGTTTAGCTCTTTCCCCGACGTCTTGGTGTTTATATTTGTATTATATATTGTAGTAGTATGGGGTTCCTCTTTTTATAAAACACCATGGCAACCTCATATAAGCGTACCCTGAGTCTTAAAATCACGACAAAGGCTTGGGGTGTTTCGGCAATTGAGGTGTATCATGGGTTGAAGGATATAATTGGGGCAGGCCCACGGGTCCTTCAAGGTCTCGTTAATGTTTCCAAATCTGTATGGAATGTCACCGTAGTTAATGAAAGTGTGAAGGAAAAGTTGCTCGACGCGGTCCTTGTCGTGAAGGGTGAGGTGTGTAATGTGGAGGAAATAGATTCTGATCGTCTATTAGTCAAGATGAAGGTTCCATTAGAGATCCCAGATGAACGGGTTATTACTGAATTGATCAAGTATGGCAAAGTGGACAAAGTAGAACACGAGACCTATCCATTTGATCGAACCTTAGAAAATGGCATCAGAAGAATTTGGTTTGAAAAGGTAGAACAACCTCTCCCAAGCAAGGTCACCATAGATGGTCGATTTATCTTGCCATTATGGTACAGGGGGCAAAGCAAAGAGTGTAGAATCTGCTTAAGCACAGAACATCTTGCAACAGATTGCCCCAACAAAAACAAATGTCTAGTTTGTGGATCATCTGATCCTTTTAAGTGGCGATGCCCGCAGAACAAATATGTCAAAAAGGGTGCTGATAAAAGTGCAGAGCAAGTTGTCTCTAAAGAGAATGTCATAGAACCGGTAGCTGCTGAGATTGTAGCTGAAGTCCATGTTAATGAGAAGCATGGTGAAAAAACTAAGAATCGAATCGCTGTAGTTGCAGGCAATGAAATAGAGGTTCTAGATGAGGGGCTAAGTCTTACTCCAGTAACAAGTCAATCCAAGTCTGATGTCAGAGAGGCTAATTCCACACAAGTTGAAGATGATGATCAATACCCTCTGGAAGAGAGTTATACTTTAGGACAAGTCAAATTCAGGTCGCAAGATACTGAAACTAACTTCGATTTTCCACTGACTACCCTCAATCTAGACGATTTAAATAATATAGAGAATGTAATTGGTGTCTCGGATCAATTGAGTGGAACAAAGCGACAGAAAGATGGAGAGAGTTATGAAACAGAAATAGAGGAAAGTGATATAGAAGACGATAATATGTCAGTCGCTGAATCCGATATATCCATTCAAACACAGAGTTCTAAATCACCCGATGAAATGGTCATGTACAGGCCAGAGGCAGGAGAGGTGTTAGTTCCATATGTGACGGCAAAAGGGGTTAAATATAGGCAACTGCGCCATGATTCAGATATATTAAAATAAAAGCATTTGGAAAAAGTTGAGCTAAGTAGTGCAGCGTTTGCGAGTAAAATAGGTAAATGGTCTAAGAGAGGGTCGAAAACCCCCAAAATCTAGTTAGCTTAATAATGGCGGTTATACACATCATTTTATTAATTCTTAAGCTAATTTGCACACTCAATTGTAGAGGCTTAAATAGTGACATAAAGCAACGCCACTTACTAGAGACTCTGAAAAATGATATCATACAATAATTTAGAAAAGATTTCTGGATCCAGAATACTCTATTAGTTATCTCAAGATAATGGTGCAGGCGTGGCAATTGTTATACTCCCTCGATGTTCAGCCTATGTAAATATAATCTCTTCAGTATCAGGGGCAAATGGTCGCTTGGTGAGCGTCACTCTAGATATACATCAAACACGTTTCCCGTTGCTGTGTATATATGCACCTGCATCTCATCAACTACGTCGAAATATTTTTAATGAGATGTCTACAACAACACTAGATAACATCACTGAAAACTTAGTAATGGGTGGTGACTTTAATTGTGTCATAGACAAGGAAACTGACAGGGATGCAACTTCAACTTATACTGATACATCACATAGACTCTTAAAGGAAAAATGTGATAATGAAAGTTTAGTTGACACCTATAGAATATCAAAACCTCATGGTAAAGAGCTTACATGGTTTTCGGCAGATGGTAAAGTTGGATCAAGGATCGACAGAATTTATGTGAATAGTTTGTTGACTGGGTACTGGAGTCAAAAAACTGGATTTAAAGTATGTTTCCCAAAAGTATGCTATTAGAAAAGCAATGGAAATGTGCAAACGCAAGAAAACACTTCATCGATCACTGATGAAAATTAATGCTAAAGTAAATAATGGTGAAGATAGTTATTATGAATCACTGGTTAAAAGTAAAATAAGAGATTTAGAACAATATGAGTTTGAGGGTGCAAAAATTAGAGCAAGAGCCCAGATGCACACAGAAGGGGAAAAGCCAAGCCGATATTTTGGCACATTAGAAAAAGCACAGGCAATAGATAAGGTGATGTGCTCATTAAACATGCCGGACAGTTCAACCGTCTTTACCAACAATGAAATGAGTACTATTTCATGCAATTACTATGAGTCATTGTACAAGTCAGAGGGAATTGATGAAGATGCAAAATTGGATTTCTTAGCAAATATAGACGAAAAGGTGTCAGACACAGGCAGTGAATTTTGTGATCAACCCTTACCACTAGAAGATTTAACTAAATCCCTTAAAGTTATGAAACTAGAGCAGATCACCGGGGTGTGATGGCTTTCCAGTTGAATTTTACCAAACGTTTTGGCACGTTGTAGGTCCAATGATGGAAGAATTAGCCACTGAAATATTTGAGAAAGGCCATTTACCACCAACTATGGCTAGGACATACGTAAGGCTAATATATAAACGAAATGACAGACGTATAATTCAGAATTACAGACCAATTTCTCTACTATGTGTAGACTACAAAATAATATCCAGAACACTAACATTGAAACTAGGTAGTGTTTTAGGAGAAATCATTGGAACAGAGCAGACATGTGCTGTACCTAGGAGGACAATTTTAACCAATACCATGTTAATAAGAGACCTTATACAATTCGTTGAGAAGGATAGCATCCCTTCAGCTGTGATTGCCTTGCACAACGAACAGGCATTTGACTGTGTGGAATGTGATTTTCTTTTTAATTCTTTGCAATCGTTTGGGTTAGTCTCAAACTTTATTAAATGGGTTAAGATTTTATATAGGGATATCAAGAGTAGCTATTTAGTGAACAATCAATTATCCAGAGAAATTGTCTTAGAACGTGGTGTTAGACAGGGGTGTTCCCTATCGCTATTATTATTTGTTATTTTGATGGAATCCCTCGGCATAGCATTGAGGCAAAATAATTACTTTCAAGGCATATGTATTCGTGGCATAAAAAGACCACTTAAGCTGTCACAATATTCTGATGACACAACTGTGTTTGCTAGTTCAAACAATGATTTTGCAATTTTAAACCACGTACTAGAACAGTTCCAAAATGCATCTGGTTTGAAAATCAATAAAGGAAAATCCAAAGGATTATTTTTGGGGCCATGGAAACAGCGGAATGACCAGCCACTTGAAATTGGTCTAATTATACCATTACGATTTTAGGCATCTATTTTAGCAGGAAACCGAATGCAACACAAAATTTTAATGAACGAGTATCTAAGCTTAAGAGAATATTAGCAAATTGGAAGTGTCGTCGTCTTTCAATTTTTGGTAGAGTGTTTTTTGTCAACAACTTGGTATTATCTGTGCTATGGTATACAGCATCTGTTGTACACATGCCAAAACATGTAGAAAATGAGGTTAATGAGTTGATATTGTCATTCATATGGGAAGAAAAGAATCATTTAGTTTCCCATCGTGTTCTCAATAATGGTAAGTTAGAAGGAGGACTTAATTTAATTGATATTAAAGTGAAATGTGTTTCTTTAAGGTTAACATTTTTGAATGATCTTATTACATCATATGAGACGTGGGCATGTTTTTCACGAGCTCTCATGGAGAGAATTGTAGAACCATTTCTGGTGGAGCATGTTTTTACCTCAAAGAAGCCACCTCCGAATCGCCAAATGATACCAGATGTGTTTAAAGTTCAAGTTAAGGAGTTAGAAATATTTGACAGATACATGCCTCCACCTACGTGCTGGAAGGAAGTACTAGACCAGCAATTGTGGGGCAATAGTAATATATGTTATAACAATGCAGTACGTTATCTACCGTCCTTTGCAAAATATGCCATTCAACATTTATTTGATATGCTACACCCTCAAACACATAGATGGATTTCAATGCAAGAAGTAGCTAGAAAAACACATATGAGGCAAATAGATGTCCAGCGGTTGCTAAATAAAATAAAACATGCTGTACCAATTGAATGGTTTCGTCTGCCAAATGTAAATAATAATAGTTTTACTCCACAACCTGCATTAGTTCTTGATGATGAGATGTTAAAATACAAGATGAGATCCAAGGAATGGTACCACAGTATGAGACGAAAACAAGTAACACCTCCCATTGCAATTAGGAGATGGGATGACTCAAGCTATAAACCATCCAGTTGGAAAAATGTATGGAAAATCTTACATTGTCCATGCATACCAAATATGGCTCGTGATTTATTGTGGCGATTACTACACCGACGGCTATGGGTGGGACACTTGACATACAAGTGCACTATTGCGACTTCTGATAGGTGTTACTTATGTCAAACAGACGAGGAAACACTCGAGCATTTGTTTGCGGAATGTCCAATATCGTCACAATTTTGGGACTATATCAGCCAAATCTTGGCACAATTTGGAGCGAAGCCCATTGTTTTAGAAACGCATGTAGTCTTATTTAGAGAATTTGTATCAAGCGGTGTAAATATCATAAAGTCTGAAAGGACTATTTTAATAACCATGCTAACCATAGGTGTTTGGGCCATTTGTGAACATCTTGCTGCTGAATCATATTCCTTGCGAATATTTTAGATTACGGCAGCATGGTAAAGAAAAAGTATTCAAGGACATATGGTGCAAAACAAACATAGTTTCAATAGAGTTGGGAACTGTAAAAATAAATGAGCCTGCACTAGCTTAAATCATTTAATTACTACAGCTGATTTATCTGTGTCTTTTTCTAATCTGCCTCCTGTAAATCATTTAAGTCTGCACTTTGATATTGTTATGTTTAATAATTTATGTTAACAAATAAACAGGCTGGGGTAATTTAATAATCAATCGATAAAGTAAGTTGCCATTGAATTATAAAATCGTTCCGGGTAAGTATAGAAACTTGCACAGGGTTTTATAGGGTTATTTGTTCCCGGGTAATTTGCAAAACCTTACAATAAAGTAAATCAAAAATGTAAACAAGAGCGCCATCTATTTCCATCTATTTTTCTGTGATTTTCTTTTCAAATGCTACTACGCCCGCTGATCTTTAAGGAATCAGCCCACTAGCATCAATGATTGACTTATTTGTCACTGATTGACGAGTCACTTTTCATTTATTGAATAGTTGCACTCGCCACACGGGCCTACTACTACATATGGATTGAATGGTAATTTACAAAACCTTACAATAAAGTAAATCGAAAATGTAAACAAGAGTGCCATCTAATTTTCTGTAATTTTTCTGCCGACTATATGTATTATACTACCCAACTGCTACTACACCCGCTGATCTTTAAAGGATCAGCCCACTGGCGTCATGATTGACTTATTTGTCATTGATTGACGAGGCACTTTTCATTTGTTGGGTAGTTGCACTCGCCATACGGGTCTACTACTACACCTGGGTTGAATAGTAATGCCTTTGTTAAGTTTTGTTTTGCTATCGGTTCTTTATCAGCCTATTGTTTTGTATCTATACTATTTAAGCCATATGTATTTATAGAGTGTATTAATGCTCATTATTTATCTTTTGTTTTGGTGTAATATTAATCAGGCTTACTAGTTCACCAGCTTTTTTTCTGGGGGTGTGCAAGCCTTTTTTAAAGATGTTCCTCCGTGAAGCTTGTCCGACTGCGTCAGCATCGGATTTAAAAATAAATAAATAAATAAAGTAGTAGCGGTAGAGGTACCACCGGCAGCAGCAGCAGCAGCAGCAGCAGCAGCAGCAGCAGCAGCAGCAGCTCAACACGTTTCTTTAGCTCTGCTTTTAACGTCAGTTTTAGACGATGTCTACTGCTCCCTATGATTTATTTTTATGTCTGGCTTTTGCGGGAACTGTACATACGTTAGTTTTGTAGTTTTGATTTTTGGAATTAGTTTTGCGTGAGGTCGCATTTTGCTGTGATATTTTGCAGCATTTGCTCCTCAGGCTAGTGTGGTGGCCATTCGCTTGTCGCCGCAGTATTGTCTTGTTCTTTTCTTGTTCTGTATTGTCCAAGTTAAGTTGATACGCGTTTACTGGTACCATTACTTCAGTAATGGTGCTTTTACAATTGGCCAGTTTGGACGCCAGTTGTTTTTACCTGCTGGTCAGGCGCTCGTGCATTTTATTGAGCGTTGTACTGAGGCCGCCTTGACCTAATGTTTTGATTATGTCAAGTCGGTATAAGCAGTTATTAAGCCTACGGTTGATAACTAATGGATGGAATGTGGGTGCCGTTGACGTATATCACGGCTTAAAAGATGTCATCGCGTGGGGCGACATGTATTGAAAGGGCTAATTAACATCAAGAGAAATATATGGCATGTGACATTAGCAAATGAAACTGTTAAGGAAAAATTATTAGAAGATGGTTTGGTTGTGAATGGGGAAGCCTGTAAGATCCAAGAGGTAGATAGCGACAGGTTGTTGGTTAAGGTGAAAGGCCCCTTAGAAATGCCGAATGATCGGATTAACTCAGAATTGGCCAATTATGGCCCAATAGTTTCTATCGCAAATGAAACATATCAGTTTTATAGATCATTAGAGAATGGGATCCGGCGGGTTTGGATAAAAGATATTGTCAAGTCGCTTCGAATACACTGTATATCGACAATGCCGTTTTCTTGCCGGTGTGGTTTAGGGGACAGGCTAAGACGTGTCGGATATGTGGCAACGCTGAACATTTTGCCAGGGCATGTCCACAGAAGGACAAATGCCTGATTTGTGGCGCCACGGACCATTACAAATGGCGCTGTCCACAGCCAGTAAATACGCAGGCAGGTGGACGAAGCGCAGATGCGACTGATCCCAAAACATGCCAAGAGCCTGAATTAGTCACTGTGGTGGAAACCCACCAACTATCCAACCCCGTCGCTGTTGTGATGTCTGACGCAATTGAAGAGTTAGAGGAAGGTTTGACTGAGACGCCTGTACCCACTACCAGGGATGAGGATGCGTTATCTGATACGGACAGTCTACCACCAGGACATACTAAATTCCGATCACAGTCTACTGGTGGTGTTGATAGTATAATGTTAGACCATCTACTAACATTAACTGACATGCCTGGAGATGGGAAAGAGATCAGGGCCAATACTGTAGATGATAAACTGTCAACGTGCTTACTAATGCCGAGAATACGTGTAGACTAAAGCGTCAAAAGGATGATTCTAGCTCAGATTCTGAATTAGAAGATTCATAAGATATGTCTTTTGACTATGATGACAGAGTATCCATTGCAGAGTCCGATACTTCTGTTACTACACAGGCGTCTCAGAGCAGTGAAATGGTTCTTTATCGGTCAGAAACAGGATAGGTATTGATTCCCTACATCACCAAAAAGGGTGTGAGATATCGACATTAGCGCACTGCCTCTGACATATCGAAGTATCAGCATCTTAAATCCGTGGATCTGAAGCGGTCTGAGTTTAATGAAAAGCTAGGCAAGTGGGCGAAAAATAATCTCAGCAAGAAAAACAAATCCAATTAAGAAATGGCGGGTTTGCCAAATTTATTATTAATGATGCTAATATGCACACTTAATTGCAGAGGACTAAATGATGGAATTAAACAACGGGTTCTGCTTGAAGATTTGAAAGACAAGAATATTGATATTATCATGCTGCAGGAAACAAAGTTACAATGGCCAGGCGTTTTAGAAAAATGTAAGCATTTAGCAAATGGCGAATTATTTTATTCCGTCGCCACAGATAACAACACTCAGAAATGTCCATCTCAACATGAAATCATGGACATTGTTGAGACATATTATCAGGTCTTATACACGTCAGAAAAAAGTGATGAAGGAAAGTCATCTGAGATGTTGGCTAATGTTAAGGAAGTTTTCTCGGAAGCGAGCAGTCATTTCTGTGATGCAACATTAACATTAGATGATCTGGGTTTGTCTCTAAAAACATGAAACCTGGAAAAGCACCTGGGGGGATGGCCTTAGTGTTGAATTTTATCAGACGTGTTGGTATCTTTTGGGACCCGAATTCGTTAATGTTGTGCACGAAACCTTTTCACAAAAGAGGCTCCCACTCACAATGTCTCAAGCGTATGTGAGACTTATTTTAAAAAAAAGGGGTTCGTAGTATATTAGCAAATTACAGACCAATTTCACTGCTATCCGTATATTATAAAATCATTTCGAAAGCTCGTGCGAAAAAACTCTCATGTGTCTTGGATGAGGTCATCCACACCGACCAAACCTGCTCTATTCCTGGTAGATCGATTTTAACAATTGCTTTTTTAATTAGAGACTTGGTAGAAAAAGACAATATTCCATATCATTGGATTAGATAATGAAAAGGACATTGATAGACTTGAGTGGAATTTTCTTTTCAAAGCACTCAGTCACATGTGTTTGGGTCCTAATTTCATCAAATGGATTCATATCTTATATGGTAATATCAGTAGTAAATATCGGGTTAATACGTATATTAGCAAACCGTTAATTTTAAGATGAGGTGTGAGGCAAGGGTGCTCACTATCCCCTTTGTTGTTTATAATAGCGATTGAGTCCTTAGGGTCGACCATTATGGAAGATCATGTTTTTAAAGGCATTGAAATTGAAGGGGTGAACAGACCCATAAACGTGTCTCAGTATTGTGATGGGACAACAGTTTTTGCTGGATCTGATTTTAAAAGTTTGGATCAAGTTTTAGATGACGTTCAAAAGGCCTCTGGTTTGGAAATTAATAGAAATAAATCAGAAGGGTTATGTCTAGGCAAGTGGAAGAGCAGAGCTGATACACCTCTCAACATAAAATGGGAAAAAGACTCGATACAGATTCTAGGGATACATTTTAGTAGGACGTCTGGGGAAACACTGAACTGGCGTGATAGAATATCCAAAATGAAGAAAACAATAAATTCATGGAAATGCCGGCGTTTGACAGTTTTTGGAAAAGCCTTGTTCATGAATACATTAATCGTATCAGCGTTGTAATCTACCACTTCTGTAATATATATGCCTCAACATATTGAGACTGAAATTAATACACTTATGCAAGGATTTATGTGGGAAGGCAAAGCGTGTCTAGTTTCACAAGATGTGTGCGGGAATGAATTTCATCAAGGTGGCCTTAACCTTGTCGATGTCAGGACAACATGTCTTTCATTACGTTTCAAGTTCTTAAATATGCTACTGTATTCTGACATCCAATGGGCAAATGTATCCAGGGCATTAATCGAACGTTTTACAATGCCATTTCCTGCAAAATGTCTCTTTTGTGAAACTATTCCGCCGTCTAATTATACACGGGTGTCTAGGGTGTTTTTGGAGCTGAAATATGCTCTTGACGCTTTCATTAAAATAGAAGATCCACCGCAATGTTGGGAGGGTGTTTTAATGATAAGCCTGTTGGGCAATAATGATATATGTTATGAAAATAAAGTGTTGTATTTCCCCTCTATGGCCCAGAAAGGCATTATATCATTGGAGACATTATCAAACATAGGTCCTGGAAATTAAAATCTTTAGCTGAAATTGCCCAAATTACTCAGCCAAGACCAATAGACACCAAGCGATTATTGATCTGGCTATACTGAGCTATACCAAAAGAATGGCTCATTTTGCCTAACGGGCAAATCGACAATGATGAACCTACTTTGAAACTAATGTACAATGATAAAGAATTTACTTGTCACATGACGGCTAAGAATTGGTATTCATTGCTGAGGCAACCCAAGCTTAGCCTTCCAAAATGTATAGTGTCATGACAGTGGCATGGATTCCATATTACAGATTGGGAAATGGTATGGAACAACCTACATTTGCCAAATATACCGAACCAGGCAAAAGATTTAGTCTGGTGGATAATTCACTGGAGACTTTGGGTAAAACACCTTATGAGTAAGGCAAACACGTTGTAAATATGGGATTGTCATGTGGGAAGTCATGACCCCGCAGGATATCTTATAATTCACGTAAGACCCAAAAAGAAATTATGTTTTGAAAATACCAGGTGCGCTAAGGGTCCAGGTGAGCTAAAGATTGATGCTGTAGCATTGCATTAAGAGTATTTATAACATACATTTCAGAACGGGAAAGTTATGATGACTAGGTGTACCGTGGGTGGGTCGGCCGCTTGTTGTTTATAAATATGTGTCAATCATTGGGACGGTGGAAAGTCGAGCCAGCCAGGTCAGCTGTTTGTATGTAATATAAGTGCACTAATGTTAAATGCATAGGATGCTGTTTATAGCGTTACATAACCAGCAGATAAGATTAATATGATAATGTTGGAAATGGATGAATTAATTTGAGTTGATGTGCATTTGAAAGTGATTTGGATACAAGTTGTTACTGCTTAGTCGGCATTTACCTGTATGATATTCAGCAGTCATTGATAGTTGTAGTTTTGGAAATAATCAATGTTTTGTGGCAAGTGTGGGATCATGAATTATGACAATAAATTGAATGTGACTGACAGACATAGTTGATGGCGTAAGCACTCTAGTATTTAACCGTGGGCTAGAACAACACCATCTGGTAATGAATCATCCAGCACGTGTGCCTAGCACTCTATGATTCTTGAGACTTCTCCATTATTACGCAATGGACAGGACATGGAAATTATAGTATCCTTTAGGAATTCATAACAGAATCGAAATTTATTGATAAACTATATGCCACTCATTTTATGGTATGCAACAACAACACATACCATAATGTTGTTAGTTAGCTGACAGATCACATCAAACCAGAACCGGTCCCCACTGCTTTGTCTATGTGAGGCGCACTCTTCATGGAAGAAGTGTGCATAATATGATTGGTTAGAATGACGTCTTAACCAATCAATATCGATCAAACTCTGCTGTAAAGAATTACAAAGAATAAATGTGTGTGCCAGGCAAGTGAGGGCGGAATCACTGATTGACTGAAAGGACCAATCAGTTATTAGGTTAAAACTTCTAGGAAGAAATAAACAGAGGTTGATTGGTAACTTTATTGTTCGGTCAACCAAAGTGTGCTTATTGGATACCTAGAAGAGTTGTAGGAATAGATTGGATTGAATTCTGAGAGAAGTTGTATATTTCTCCGAAATGCAGAGAGTCCAAATTGGAGCTATACAAGAAGGTACTTCTCTCAGAATAAATCAATCAACCACCATCTCTGATTCACTAAGCATCTCACTTGCTTAGTTCGTGAAGCTGTGGCTCTTATGCCTAGCGTAGCTTTGATAGGTTAGAATAGGGTTAGGACTTAGGATAATTTAGCTGTTAGTTTTGTACAACAAATTGTACTAAGGCTTTATTTGTGAGCGATCTTGCTCTAGACTTCGAACGTATTATGTTTCTGTAAATACAGTTTTCATCTTACGTATATGTAAGACAAGTCGTTTGTTAGCTGATTAGGAATCTAGCTGAGCTGGGAGGAACACCCAGTCCTTACCAGGATCTTAGCCAGAAATCAAAAATCGTCTAATTTACCATCAGTCAGACGAGGTGAGCCGACTGCAGTTTACTCCTTCATCACCACCGGCGACACTGTTGCAGCAGCACCCAAAGGTTTCCGGTAGTGAAGCGGGAGTCATCATTCGTCCGACGACGAGAGATCTGAGTAAGCAATTCTTGAAGAGAACATCCCCAAAATCTTCAATGACGAGCCTGCCAGGATCCTAGATTCATCCTAGATTCATCCTAGATTCATCCTAGATTCATCACTAGATTCATTAAATTCGTGTAAATTTCATTTTCGGACATTTATTATTCGCACTGGAGTGCAGAACTGTGAATCATGTAAGTACGCTTAATCATTAACACTCCATTAGAACGACAAGTAAATTCAGTTTTGAATGATTTGAACAACAGAATATCTCATTTCATTGATCTAGCCAAATTATCAGGTAGCCCTAAGGTGGTTTAGCATCGCGAATACTGCGAGAACAGTATCATGAGAATAACAACTGGCGTGCGTTGTGAAGACCAACCTCGGTTAAAACGCATGGTAGTACAGCTCTACTATCAGTAATTAAATCAGTAGAACTATTTATACATGAGCAGTAAAGACTACAGGATGGCGACCCACATAGAAGCAGTAAGTCCATCCCCATCCACTGCAGAGGCGATGCAAGCTATTGGACTACGAATTGCCAAGGTAGTGACCACAGAGGAGGATAGACGAGAGAGAGAACGGGTACATCGTCAAGAGGTATGGGAACTAGTTAAACGTGTCAAGCCATGCGACAGACTTATACCCGAAGAGGTATGCCAGTTCTTAGATGAGACCCGGAGGGTCTGGCAAGTGACAGAAGGGGACATAGAGGGAGCAGTGGTCGATATTATGACTCGGGCCTCAAGATGACCCTTGAGTAAAGCAATAGATCAGTTCGTGCTGGGAAAGGTGAAGAATGACGTCACTTATGTCCAGATTGAGCAGTTTGTAACACTGAATTTCATCTCAGCGAATGAGAAGGAGCGGATCAAGTATGCCTTGGACGCAGTGAAGCAGCGATCCAGCGAGATGATTATTTCTTTTAATCATTGTTTCCGCGAGCTGTCAAAGCGAGCATACTCCACTGTAAATGAGGACACCACACGGATAGTATTATATATTAATCAAAATAAACATCTCACCAATGACTGAAAGCTACTGTCGGCAAATTCTAATCTACCGTGGGAGGACGTCATTAGTGGGCGATGCCTGCCATCATGGCTTTGACCTCAATTAACTTTAGCCGACCTCTTGTCAGGCTCTGTCTGTTTGAGACATAATGCAGAAATATTCCACAGTTTTCACCAAAGAATAAAGAGATCAATGTGTAGCTATGCCCTGCCAATATCTAGCTACACTCCGTCTTTGAGTCGCACGTTTTTGGGATTGAATAAGGCTTATATACTTGAAATCCTGGATTCCCAGAATCCAAATTTCAAGGTAACTATGCAGCTGATACAGGGACCTTATGGCAGCGACAGTGAACATCCAAATTACTTTTGAAAATAGTCAATATAATGTGTATTAAATAGTAAAGACATTGCAATTCGTGGACTTGACGGGCTATGCAATGTTCACGACTCACCTAGATACGTTATTCAGTAAGCATTTTATTGTGACATAAGGTTATATGTGACGTAATTGATAATGATGGCAAATGCTCATGTGACAGGGCGGAGCTAGTCATCCACATCACCGTGACAGGAGATGAATCCGACATGTGACTCGATCTGATCTCATAATCAAAATATGTAATTTCTTAACTGACGTCATCATCAAATGATGCAGAGCTATGGCAAAAGGAGTACGGTTGCGAAGTAAACATTGCATTGTATGATTTATATTTAATAAACAATAAGTTGAATATTTTGAAACGAAATTAACTTGAAGATGTTGTAATAGTGTCTAGGCAAACTAGTCACACATATTCAACCAGTATACAATGTATATATAGTTACATTGACTTTAAGATCCTACAAATTCTGCCTTCAAATTCTTAAAAACAATTCAAACATGGGCACATCGTGGGCGGAGCTTAGATGGGAATGGGCGGGCGATAGTTAGAATGGATTCTCTCAGGATGGCAACCATATATTGTATTAGGGCACGTGTGTGGTATTCTGTGTTTGGAAAATACTCATATTAGCCCTCTTCCTACAAATAAAGTGATCTATTTCTAGCTATACCTCGCACTTTCCTAGCCAATCGCCACCTATATTCTATGCATGATGGAATAAATTTGAAACTGTAAAACTTGAATTCTGAGAAGTACGTTACAAGGCACGTATACAGCTATGTTTTTAAAATATTTTAAAAGTAATTTGACTGTAGGTTGTTTCTCTTGATTGCAATTAAATATGTTTTTACTCTTTCTTGACGAATTCGGCCAAAACAGACCTATGCAGTGGTCTTATGGAATGTCAATTCTCAGGCGAAGAGAAGTCTATTTTTGAAAATGTACCATTGTAATCACTGGCTGGATCACAGAGTCAGTCATTCCAGTGGGACAGTTTAAAAATAGTTTTCTCATGGCCTGAAAAGGGACATTAAATATGCAACTATTTAGATATTTTAGACACATTTAGTCATTAAAGGGTATGTATATTCAACACAATGTTTAATACATCTTTCCTAATGGTTCTTTAGAAGTTCGTGACAGAGCTACGTCATTCTCTATGGGACCACAACTAACAATCAGGAGGTATGCTATTACCATGGTAGGCGTTCGTAACTTTACACCATAATCCAATTAACAGATCTGTGCCTTTTAAAGAGGATGATTTTTAGCATTTTATCAGACCGATTCCTGATACCACATTATTACGAAACGTCCCTGGAAACCAGCTAGACTGAAACAGTTAATACACATGTTTAGAACACATGTATATATATATATATATATATATATATATATATATATATATATATACACCTGTGCAAAAGTTAAGCACCACCCTATTTTTACGCACATGCGAGGGTATATTCATGTGCTATGAAGAAAGCAATAGCATAAACATTTATGTACCCATCCATCTTAGTGCAAGAGGTAATAATGCAACTAGAGGAATGCTGATTATGATGGTGGGGAAACACTGTATGTTTTTGTTTGAACTTGAAAACGAGGCCTGAATATGGTTACGTTGACACAACTGACAACTATTGCCCTACAGTTGACACACGTGGCTAGATTGTCATTAATGTTGTCTGAAAACGAAGTTTAACATCTGTGCACGAGTTTGAGACTGTCATTATTAATACCAGGTATATCCACCTTGTGCCTGGATGACGGCCTGGACACGACGTCTCATGCTGGTCACCAACCGACTGATACGCCATTGTGGTATTCGTTGCCATTCAAGATGGAGTGCGTCTGTTAATTCCTGTAGGTTCTGCACAGGAGGATCCCTCCTTCTCACCATGTTTCCCAGAATGTCCCAGATATGCTCAATAGGGTTCATGTCAGGGCTCCTTTCTGGCCATGGTAGGGTTTCGATGGCATTCTGGCGGAGGTATTCATGCACAGCTCTAGCACGATGTGGTCGGGCGTTGTCATCCATGAATATAGGGTGGGTACCAGGTGCATGATTTACAAAATGAGGGACCACAACTCTATCCAGTATGGAATCTTGATATCTTTGTCCATTTAGTGTTCCAGGTACAGTCAACAGATCCAGCTTACAATCAAATGAGATGCACCCCCATATCATAACGGAACCTCCACCAAATGGAACTTCTTCCATGATGTTACGTTGGTCGTACGCCGTGCGTCTGGACCTCCATACACGGGTTCGACCATCTGTGGCATGAAGCAGGAACCGACTTTCATCGGACCAGTGTACCCGTCTCCAGGATCTCATGTTCCAGTGTCATCTTTCGTTGCACCACCTCAGACGCTCTTCTTTGTGGTGTGCAGTGAGGAGAGGACGTCTGAGAAGTCTCCTAGCTTTCATGCCAGCAGCATACAGTCTGCTTTTGACGGTAGACATTGACACTCTATTGCGCGTTTCCCATTGCTAGCTGAGCACTCTGCTGTTGGTGAATGGAGATCTCCTAACAAAGCGTACTAGGGCTCGATCATCACGGGCAGTAGTCTTCTTCGGTCTTCCAGATCTAGGCCTGTCCTTCACCTCGTTAGTTTGCCCATGTTTTGCAATCAAACGACTGATTACAGTATGGTTAATGTTCAGCTGTCTGCCAATCTCTCTGCATGACATACCAGTGGTATGCATGCCTATGATTTGCCATTTCACACGATCACTTAACCTTCGTCTTGCCATAGCGGTTCACAATCAAGAGTTAATTCTCTCTGTACAAAAAAACCACGGTCATGAACACAAAATTCCTAATCTTGTCGCCTAAATCTGTATGTAATGTTCTACACCTCAAACTGGACTTTTACATAACTGAACACGTGTGCTGTTTCCCGCCACGCACGGACATCAAGCGGCGTGAAGTCATGCATGCATGTGCATTTCGTACTTGGAATTATGTCAGCTAACGCGGGGACAAAAAGTATGGCAGTCTAGTTGTACCATCATGTTTCTACGTTCTATTGTTTTTGCTGGTGCTTAACTTTTGCACAGGTGTATATATATATATATATATATATATATATATATATATATATATATATATATATATATATATATATATATATATATATATATATATTGTTCCTGAACACACAGTTTTTGTCAGATGTACAGCTGTTATGCAAAGTAAGATAAATGTGCATTTTGCCAGTTAAAGGCTCATAGGTCGTTTTTAAATGTATTTAGATTAGAACACATGGCCAAGAAGAAAAAAATTGTCAACTAGAACACATGTACTGAAGCAACTGTACATCTGCTATGTCTGACAGGTGATGATTTTCTAATAGCATCTAATATTCGCTATGAACATACATAATTAAAGGGAATCCATTTCTGCAAAAGACTAAAACGGGTAACATTTACCTTGAGCTCGGATCTCTTCGAAACCATCACAATTATGCCAGGCATGCGTAATATACACATAAGTTACGAAGATTGTGTTGGTCCTTGGAAATATAACATTTCATTCAATATCTTTTCCCGCCTGATTCTTGGATGGTCTTCGTGTGAAGTAGTTTCAATTACATTACTCTTAGTAAATGCAAAGTCAACTGTGATTTGTATTGGTCGATGGTCAGTGGTGGTAAAATCGGAATCAATGAGAACTACGTTGTGTGTGTGAGAAATAGATTGTGGTGTACTTTTGAGAATATATTATATTTCTAAGCACACACCCCACACCCACACCGACACCCACCCCCGCCCCTTGGTTCAGCAAGGTGTTTCGAGTGTTGGCCTACACACGGCAATACAAATGGTAACTCCTTGCATTTAAAAGAGGATGATCACGTGTGTTTTACCAGCCTGATTGATGATACCACATTATTATGAAACCTCCCCGGAAAGCAGCTAGGCTGACGCAGACACCACTCACGTATAACACACACACACACACACACACAGTTTCTGGCAGCTGCCCAACTAACCTGCAAAGTAAGCGAATGTCTTACAACACATGGCCAAGAAGCAAAAATTGACACTTGAGCAGGACAAGAATCGAGCCATGAGTAAGATCGGGATCTTTGATACGCATGAATATTCAACATCGTCTAGGAATTACGAAGCGGTGCATTCATAACAAAACTGTATAGGAGACCAACTGAAAGGGAAACAATGACACCATATGTATGAAATACAAACTGAGACGTAAAACATCAGCGTCCAGTCAAATTAGTTTCAAAATATTCAAGATAATGTTTATTAAATGGTAAAGCCATACCATTTGTACAACGTGTCGGACTATAATGCGTTAGAGACGCACTATATCGAGTCATTCATGACGTCATGATTATGACGTCATCCTACACGCCACATAGTTGATTATGACGTCATTTGAGGGATGGATACACTTGGAAAGGTCCATTATATCCATGGCTAGCTGAAGGAAGTAACGGAGAATGAAAGCGCGATCATCTGTGATCTCCAGAGCGGACTGTTATTAGCGTGTCTGAACAACATGGCAAACGATTGAGATTATTTCACGCATGGCCAACGACATTTCATCTGATTGCCACTGACGGACCGGTGTCGGGTCGCTTGCCTCGAATAATGAAATGTGGCTTGAGTCAATTATCTGCTCACAGTTGATTACCGAGCCGGGCACCAAAGTCTTCAAATCTGTATAATTAGAGATGTTGCGTGGATTGGAGAAGGAGGAAATGAGATGCCACAGGACTATAGAAGTTGTACTATATTCGTGTGCCACTTTGCCACATGATTTGGAGACCACGAATCCGAAAGCGCCATCTTAAATGGCGCCACGATGAATAGATACATCCTATCAGTTACCCAGGTATATGACATCATAATCAATTACGTCACAATCCTAATTGACAGAAATTCTCTGTAATGAAGTTCGGTCCTATGAATTGACAACTCATGTTTATCCATCCATCATATGACGGAATAATCAATACGCGACGTGTAGGGTGATGTCATAATCATTACGTCATGAATGGCTTGATGTAGTCCATCTTAAATGCTTAATAGTTCGTCAGGTTGCATAAGTTGTTTGTATTTACTATTTAATAAACACGCTGTCGACTATTTTGAAACTAATTTGATTAGGCACTGTTGCTGCCATAGTTGTTAGTTTCAAAATATTTAACAGCTTACCTGTATAATTTTCTGGAAATTGATAGTCATCTAAAACTTGAAATGTCCATTCCATGACTATGGATTATGAATACACATTATGTTGAATATTTTGAAATTAATTTGACTAAACCTGTCAAATTTGTTTCAAAATTGTCAACAGCTTACCTGTATAATTGCGTGGAAAACGTTATTCCGAGAATATGTGGTTTAAAGAATATAATTCGATCCCAAAAACGCACACCACTGGGGCGGAGCTAGAACCTAGCCTGAAATGGCTTCGACTTTTGCTTTGTAGCCGCCATGTTGGCAAAAAAGTGTGATATCGTTTATTACACACTGACGCACACACGCGCGCACGTACGCAGGCATGCACACACGCACGTGAGGACAGATGGACACCAACACACGGACGCACATACGTGCACTGATTTGACTCAGCATGACAATACTTTTCCTCAATCGTCTTATGGTCTATTTGAGTCTTTTCTAAATCACGTAGACATTGGACCAGTGACTGTAATTAGTAACGCACGCCGTGGCCCCTTCAAACTGTCCGTCCATCAATCAAAACCAATATAACTGATCTCTGGATTCTGTCCAGTAAATCGCATACATGATGTTAAACATAGACAAAAATTAGTCGCTTGACCACACAAACAAATGACCCTCTGCGGAGAAGCGACCGCCATGAAAAGACATCATTAGAGGGGCGTCTTGGGCAATCATGACTTTGACAGTAGTTAATCCTGCTTATGGGCCATCTTCCCCGGCCTCCGATGGGCGAGACACTTTGAAGCTATGAGCGTGATGCTTTGAGATAACACGGCATCGAGAGAGAAATCTAGTTTTGATATGTGACAATATAATTTGAACATATCTCGTATGTGTGTGATTCTTCAGTCTCGAGTTGCATGAGAGGATTAAAAAATAACTTTACTTTAAGACAGGCGAGCATGCAGACATAATGTGATATAGCCTTGTAGGTGCTGACGAAGCAGATGTACTTGAGAATTCTTAAAGGTCCACATTCACACGAAAATTAAAACAAAGTCTCACATGGTGTACCTCAATCTAATGAAACTAAATAACATCAGCATTTGTTGATTTCCTTATGTAGAAATTATTATAATTTGTTTAGTGGTCGAGTTGGATTGGGGATGCAAATCTCTAATTAAACTTTACAAAAAAATGTGTTAATTTATAAGCAATGAAAACATCATATGGTAAAGTTTATGATACGATTTTGTAGGTCTGGCATATTTTTGGTTCTGGAAAACGCTGAAAATAAACTGGCTGTCAAAATGGCAAGAAAGATAGATTTTTTGCCAACGAATTGAAAATGCATTATATATGTCAGATACAAATCTGCCAAAAAGCAACTAGGACGCTATACGGTATAATTTCCGACGTATCTTGTTTGTATCGTTCAAATCTTTTGCCAGTCTCAAATCGGGATTTAAGACCTTAGAACATGATTCGGATGATACCGGGATTTAAAATAGATTTTCCACATACTGTGGTCTGTAAAGGGCGAAGATCTGCAATCTTTGATAACTCTTGTTAACAGTAGTATCAGGTGCCTTTCTGCTTTCTGACATTTACTTTTTTTTTCATTTCATTTAATTTATTTACACCCAAGCCACATCATGGCACAAGGGGAAAAAGGAATACAATATTTATATTTCAGTGCACACTTTTAAAAATACCATCTAAATTGAGAGAGAGAGATCGTAATTTTGATCTGTTGCTAACATTCATAAGTTGGTTCATCTTTAGAGTATTTGAGCGCAATCTATAATATTTATCGATGTATTCTTTTCTTTCACTATCTGGGGCTGCGCATTCAAAGATATAATGAAATTCGCCACATAAGGCGTTATGAGCACATATTCTGCACACTCGCTCGTTTCTAGCTGGTGGATTTTCATATTTTCTACAGGTAGCCTCTGATTACTCATTCTGATTTTACAAAGTAACCGTGACAATTTCTGAGGGAGTGATATTAAATGATTTTCAAATTGAAAATTTCCCTTGAAAATCCTATAGCTGGTACATGTGCTACTAGGAACAATGTCCCCTCTCCATCCCTCAATATATTCATCAGAGAGCTGCTGTTTTATGCTTAATTTAAGCCAGTCTAACTGAGCAGGATTTTGGCTACGCCATACAAATGAAAGACCTGCATTTTCAAGCAGTGTTTTTATATCACTAATCCAGGGCCACTTAAATGCATCAGTACTGAATATGGTATACAATAGCCTATGTAGTCTTGTTGCTATTTATCGTCTTTCCCACTAACAATTTCCCCCCAGTATATTGTCATTCTTATATTTATTTTTATAATAAGGTGCAATTGACCAAGCTCCCTATAGACAATTGCTGTATGTGTTGACGTTTTTACGCTCAGAATAATTTTGCAAAATTCTTTATGTAATTTTTCTATCAGTGCGATATTGCCGAACCCGCCATACTTCAGACCTATATCGTAAAATTGGTATGATCATATGTTCAAAATATGATCATATATTCCTATTGCGTGTTATTGGCAGTGTTATTGCCGTCGTTGCTGATATTGTTATTGTAGTCGTCATTGTCATCAGCCTCGTCGTCACCACCCTCGTTGTCATCGCCGTCAACGCCAGTGCCAGTGCCAGTGCTAGCGTCAGCGCCAGTGCTAACGGCAGCGCCAGCGTCAGCAAGATTGTCATAGCCAGAGCCAACGCTAGCACCGGTGTCAGTGTCAGTGTCAGTGTCAGTGTCAGTGTCAGGGCCAGTGTCAGTACCAGTGTCAACGCCATTGTCAGAACCAGTGTCAATGTAATGTCGCTGTCATCCTGGACGGTATGTGATGGGAGATGACATCTTACTAAAATAATAATCATGGCAGAGAAAGCAAGTTGTTATTTAGGCCACTCGTTTTGGCGAATATTAATCGGCCCACACCACTTGTTTGTTTGTGTCTGCATTAATTGTTTTAGCGGCGTACAGACCATTCAAATCATCACTTATTCTGTGGCTTCTAAGTAAACATGATGTAACAATTAGTCTACTGAGAACACACGATCTGACAAGAAGAGATGCTATTCTTTGTTAAAGTTTCAGTATTGTTAGAATTCATAGAATTAGTGTTTGGCAAACTTGTATTAGATTACTTAGATATATAGACCCAGGACAGGTCAGCAGTTGGTTTGTCTGCCGCTAAAAATAAGCCAACTAGATTGATCAGTACAAATACCTTGTATTAATCAATATTCGTTATATTCGCTCGATGCTCGTTATTTTGATAACTGTTTTGCTGTAATACGTTCATGATGGCAACAGCTTACAGCTACGCTGTTTCAAAATGGTCATCAGCTGTCCTTCTTTGAAGTCATGATATATTTACCACTGCGCCATGCGATACATGCGTTACTGATTTCAAGCAATCATGCATGTATTATGCTGAATATTCTGATGCTAGTTTAATCTTGGATCTATTTTGATTTGTCATTTTAACCCTTTGACACTTATATCAACCGAAAACGGCCTCGTAGTGGTTTTGAGAAATATAACCACTCATCCCAGAGGCAAATTGTCAAAGATAGTCTTCTCTTGATCTGCAAATGGACATTTTCTTAGAGAAAATTAAATATTCTTGAAACAATTTGAGTGTTAAAGGGTTGCACTTTTAATAATTATACCTACGTTTAGATTTCTTCTGTTTTAAATATATATTTGATCTACGATCGTTCCATCAACATATCGAAACGGATTAACCATTTAGTCGTTGAAAATTCACTGTCACAATTTCAAGACTATACAATAAATATTTTGAAACTAATTATACTGAAGCGTAGTTGCTCCTCTAGGCAGAGACAACTTTCAGCCAAATTAGTTCAAGAATGGTAAACGTAATATTTCTAACATCAACCGAGGATAACAGGATTAAGGACTGTAACAGACTGTCGTGGAGCTTTGCCCCGCACATTTCTAGCTAAGCCATGCAGGCCGACTGTGTGCGTGTGACGGTATCAATTTATATAATTTGAACCCCGAATTATCAGAATCCTAAATTCACGGTAATTATACATGAAAGCCCTTGAATATTTTGAAAGTAACTTTACTGGAGAGTTTTGCTGTCTATATGAGCAACGGCGCTCAGTCAAATTAGTTTCAAAATAGTCAATGGAATGTTTGTTAAATTGGAAATCCATCAAATACATGGAGCTTACAATTCGTACACGTGACCGACTTTTATAGCAGCTTCTTGACGGAGTTATTATTTCGTTCTGATTTTTACGTGAGCCTATACCTGACGTACATGATGTGAATATCGGATTCTAGGATTAGCTACCCTCAGATCCGCCGAGTACGATAGTTAGTACTTAGAAAATATTGGCATAAGTTTCCCAACACTGTGCGTTTGAAATCTCACTGGTGAATATTTATTACAGTATCATCACAGTACGTCATTTGGGAATTCCAAGGTACAAGGGAATATAAACCGTTATTCACAGATCGGATGCGAGGCATGTATGAGCATGAATAGTGCATAGTATTATTATATCGCTGGAGGAAAACCCGCTGACTGTATTGATAATCACCTATGACGAGTGCAAACATATAGACTGAATGTCAGAATGACTGTTTGAATATTTTGTAGAGAATTGTTTTGTAAAGGAAAAGCTGGTAATTACGATTACTATGGGCAGACAAATTATGCTAGTCATGCTTGAAATCCGTCTGATTGAGTTGGGTGTGATTCCCAACAACAAATCTGGTTTTGACCGTTTGGGGGTTGTGTTTAAACACAGCTATACATTATTAGAAATGACGCGACAGAGTTTGCCTGCGTTAGACCTTAGAACTGTTTTTGGTATTGTAATATAAGAACGGCACGACGTGACGTTAAGTCAGGGATGCATTAAATACTGAGAAGCTTTAAGGAGACGTTCTAGATAGTTAATGCAACAGCGTCTTACTGGACCAATGTGTGAGATAAGATTACTATGGTGGCCATGGAAGATTGTTGAATAACAGGAACGACCATAACAGAGTGCTAAGGAAACCAGTTCTATGATTCACTACCGCGTGGTGCCTGAAGCAGTTTGCACAACTTGTGATCATCCTGGAATAACCCCACCGGGTTAAGGATCAGGCACTAGTACGTCATAAACCAAAAGGAGCGGGAGCACAAAGTACGCGAGTTATGGCTGTTGATGAGTCTTGTCAAAGCAAGCAAAGCTTACATTATCTGTCAGGAGCCATCACTCCCAAACTGGTTCCCACCAGTTCCAAGATTGCACAACAATGGAGCACGGGACCAATCAGAGTGCGAGTTTCAGGGGGAAATCCTTGGGATAGCCAGAAATGACGTCAGAGCAAAGGAAGCACTTTATTTGTATATACGTTGGTGTCTGCTCTGTTTTCGGTTATCTTTATTCCAACGGGAGATCCGAGAGCGCATCTTTACGCCATCATTAGATCAGTGTGGTAATATATGTATGCCATTATTTGACGAGTAGACTGTGTTAGAAATTATAGTATATTTACGTTACAAGTATTATTGCAAGTTATCTCGATTTGTACACACCTTCAATGTGGCCATTGTAGAATTATAGCAATAGAATAAAGTTTCATAAGAGTTATATATTAACCTTTACAAATGTGTTAAAGTGTTAATTGTTAAAGAAAGGAAGACCACCTTTCCCGAACTGCAAAAGAAGTCAGATTTAGTTAGGAGTTTAGTTCAGATTTTTTATTGTCAAAAAGATCATGAATTCTTCAATGTAATTATGACATCATATACTTGATTGAAAGATGGGATCCCTTGTTCACGTTTAACACAATTAATACCCATGCGTTAAGCATTTAAGGCGTTCGTCATAGCTTAGAAATATAATGGATTGCCTATATTATGGGGTAATGCCACAGGTTAATGGATGCCACCGATCGATCAAACAAGTACATGACATCATAATCAATTACACCCTGGCTGACGTCACAATCATAATTTACAGAAATATTCCGTCATAATGATGGAATAGTCCTTCAAGTGTACGAATTGCATGTCTGGGTTGGATTTCTTATTTTTTACAAACCATTATGCTGACAATTTTGAAACTAATTTGACTCGGCGCTGTTGCTGCCATGGGCATCAACAGCACCGAGTCAAAATTGTTTCAAATATTCAACAACATACCTGTAGAATTACCATGATATTTGGAATCAGGGAATTACATTTTTGCTTAAGGCCAGCGCGTGCAAAATCGTGGGCTGATTGATCTGATGGTGTGGATCTTAGTGATGAATGCATTCCTTGACCTACGTCCCGTCTCCTACTGTTACTGTGACTAAGAAAACCAAAATGGCGTCAACGACATCGCGGAAAATAAACAACTAGTTTATCAAGTGAAGGCCACCAGACAGATATGGCAATAATGTAGTCAATTATTTTACCCAGACGCAGGTTGTGAATGCGCAACCCTAAGGTACAGCAAGTCAGCTAGCTATAACTTATTCATAGACTGCGTGTCAGGTGTGTTATATTAAGGAACGTTGTTCAATTGGGACCTCACCGTTGCTCCAAATGTAATACATTAAGCTGCTATGTGTGAGGTGATTCCACAAAATGTGAACATCTATGGTAATGGCTTGTGGAAGAACGAACAATAGTAAATGCCCATATGTGGTTGAAAGCTGTAGATATGCGATGGTTGTTTCTTCAGACGCCCGCTGACACCTCGCCATTTGACATTCCAAGAGTCTTGATTTCACAGTATCTGCTCAGACAATAGTTGAATATCCTGCAACGTATTTGATATGAACTTGTTTCTGCCACATTCAGCCTTTTTCAGTCAAATATTCAACAACATATGAATTACCTTGTAAACGAGTGGTCGAATTCGTCTTTTCCTGTTTAATGTGTTAAGCGATAATACCATATACACATTGCTCGTGATCGATTACGTCTGAGACGAATCATATGGACTAATGAGGACTAGCGATTTGAGATTAAATTGGCATGCCATCAGTAAAAATGACTATATATTTTCTAAATTACACTTTAGGAATTGGAACAGATTAGTATGCCTATTGAAGTATGGTGATACAGATTGATTAAACAGAGAGATGAGACATCACTTTTCAAGAGGTATTAGACAACAGCGGCGGACACGAATGTCCTTGGAATGGGCACAAACCTGCCTAAGGGGGAGATGGGCAATATAGTCATCAATGGCATGAGGAATCCTAAAGCTCAAAATATGGATGCAGACATGAAAGGACTGGATAATCTCATTCATAATATTTGGACAAAGAGATTTTTTCCAGACGAGTAGACCAACGTATCCATTGCTATTGGTCAAACTTAAGGTGGCATCCTTAGAAATTGTGCAAATTGACAAGGAAATGGCACTACGTTAAATCTTTATGTTATGCTGGAATAGCTGGAGGAAGGTAATGTGTATCACTCATAGGTTTACATCAGGCTGTAACGTTTGACATGTACCGAATCGATAATACAAACAACTGTATTCAAACTGGTGTCGAACATGGTTGTTGGGTCGTACTCTCATTTAACAAATCGGAATCTTTTAAAACAAACAGTCAATGTGTTCATTGGTGCGATATTACAGTGATATGATATGCCTAGTTATTGTTGTTGTGTATATTTCCTTTATCATACGATTTCTTTAAAGATTATTGCCAGCTTCACTAAGCTTGATAAGCGGTTCACCCAGGTGTCTGGCTTGGTTATGGTAATCTATCTTTATTCAGATTCTCCGGATTGGTATTCAACAATCACCCCACCCGGTTTGGCCAACTGTTATGAAGATCAATCGTATTATTTATAACATTCTTGTGAGTTTTTGCGGGCTGAAGCGTAATGGTCAAACCTTGTGTGATATAAATGTGATCTGTATATATAATATTGGCCGGAATTATACTCTGATATTCCAAAATTATATACTCGTTAACCGGAAGTAGGTCTAAGGAACTGGGGCCCGCCACAGGTTCAATACATTGCAAACAGGGGTGAATGTAAAGTCTCGTTATCTAACATAGTTTCTTAACAGATTGTAGCGTCCTGTCGGATGATGCGGCAAGTTATGACCTTAGGATCTTGCAAAGGCAAGAATTGTGAGCACAGTAGAACGGATTTTTAAAATCGACACTTTTGATCAATACTCAATAGGGTTATGCGTACTGGACACCTTCCATGGCTGTCAAGTAATGAACATAGAGGATCAATTCGCGGTATGCCATCCGCTAAGCCACCAACAGCCCACAACCGTAACCAGTGGATGCTTTGGTGTCAATCTCCTCACCCATCCACCTTAAGAAGTGTCATGCAGACTTCTTGCAATGCGTATGTCTCCCCATATATTGCCAGTCACGGATGTTCAATTCTTCAATTCATAAGTGTTCAGGACGTCATCCTGAAAAAATCTTCATTCCTTCCCTATGGGGCCATATTGAATTCACTGGCGGTCAAATGTCAAGGTCACCGTTCATGTTGGTAGGCATCTCCAAGACAAATGTAAAGGTAATCCAAGTAAGGCAGTTACCCGTTCAAAACTCTAGGTGTAGTTGCAGTTAAAAAGTCTATCCTGAAAATCCCCAAAGGGCAATATCACCTTCTAGGTGGACAAACATCTTCGGGACCCCAAGGGTCACATCGTACCCAAGTATGGTAATGATGGTGTAATAGAACAAAAATCAATGCTGAAAATTCCCATACACATCTTATGGGACATTTTTGCTTGCGGAAAAGTGGGTAGCTGAGGAGATGCGGTGCAAGATTTTTTATGAGGAATAAGAAAGAAACAAAGAAAGAACGAAAGAAAAGGGAAAGGCAGAAAGTGGAAAGAAAGAAGAAAGGTCCTGAGTGATTTTAATAATCAACTATAATTCCATTGAATACATCCTCGCCATTAAGAAAGAAATGTTCAATGACACACCCTGCAAACTCTTTGCAGATGAATAGTGGAGAGATTTAGATTCTGTGACATGTTGATGTAGCACTTTGTTACTTCTCATTCCACCCAGATGCGAGATTGACGGTGTGATTTATAACTGAATATTCTGAAAAAGAATCTGATTGGAAATTGTGTCAAATTTGTCTCAAGATATCAAACAAGCTAGAATATTTCTTTAATGTTTCATTATACAGATGGTTAGATCATATTCATGTATTCACTGTAATTTGCTTTCAATCGCTTCAATATATCAAATAATGAACACAGCTACCCCCCCCCCCCCCCACCCACCTACCACCACCCCAACCCCTCCCACAACCCGGACTCTTCACCATTGAGGTTAATTTAGTGTATGCATCTGCTCAGTCATCTTTTGTTAAGTTACATCGTTGCTTTTTTAAAGTATTATTGATTGTGGTTTGGAGTTCCGGTTAAATCTGCAGACCTTCACTTTTATCTCAAATGAACAACAAATAAAGCTTTTACATCCATTGATCAATGTATCCATACATATAGACTGCTATCCCAATGCGAGGGAACTTATTTGAACAATGTTGCCATAATTAATGTCTTTTAGTTTCAAACTTTCTAATTTGCATTGTATAACCCAGATGAGAAGCACCCCATTTGCAGGCAAAGATTAGACTATGTTGTAAAGGTCTGTGTTAGTAAACAGGAAGTTGTTGCAGAAAGAAGAGTATTTCTTATTCCTGCCTACTCGTGTTGCTAATAATTTCTTAAAAACGTTGCCAATAATTATTTTATGATTCGACTGCATTGGCCTCGTTGATAACTTCCCGTTGAGGCAGGGACGATGGCAGAAAATCAAAGATACCGCCCTTTTAAGCAGATGTAGTGGGTATTGCTTCCTTTTGTCGGTGTGCACTTTTATGATAACAGCCACTTCCAGGAGGTTATCAGTTCTATATGTGTTTCTTCATTGTTTTCTTTCACATCTTCAGCATTTAAAAGATTGTGTCAATTGTATTTATATTCACACACACGCATTCACGCACGCACATATGTCCACATGCACGCACTCACGCCCCCACGCACATAAATACACACACGCATGCACACCAGCACTCTCGCACACATACACACACACGCACGCACACACACACGCACATGCATGCACATGAATGCACGAACACACACACACACGCACGCGCGTACACTCACACGCATATATACACGCACAAACGCACACACGCACGCACACATGAACGCACATACGCACGCTCTCATGCACACACGCACGCATGAGCGCGCGCACGCACGCACACACACGCACCCACGCACGCACAACCGCACCCACGCACATAAACGCAAGCACGCACTCATCCACGCATGCACACACACACGCGCACGCACGCATGCACGCATGCTCACACGCTCGCACGCGTGCACTCACGCACGGCCGCACGCACACACACCTGCACACACACACACACACAGACGTGTGCGCGCACACAGGACACACATACGCACGCACACACACACACACGCACGCACGCACGCACGCACGCACGCACGCACGCACGCACGCACGCACGCACGCACGCACGCACGCACGCACGCACGCACGCACGCACGCACGCACATGCACACACGCACGCACGCACGGATGCACGCACGCACGCACGCACACACACGTGCGCACACACACATGCACACAAGCACGCACGCACACATGCACACATCAAGTTAGACAAGTACTGTATGGGTAGTATGTGCTGACGACGGGTATGGATGGTGTTGCGAATATCATGGATTTGGCCGGTAGCATTTTACAATACTGTTTGGATGGTGTTGTTAGTTGCTTTTGATTTGTAGATGGTACTGCTGTGGTGCTGGTCGGGGCCGTTATGATGATGGCTGTTGTTAACTTGATGGTACTGCTGTGGTGCTGGTCGGGATCATTATGTTGATGTCTGTGACTAACTTGATGGACAGCTGTGGTGCTGGTCGGGACCGTTATGCGGATGGATGTGGTTAACTTGATGGTACAGCTGTGGTACTCGTCCTGGCCGTTGTGTTGATGGTACTACTGTGCTGCTGGTTGGGGCTGTTATGTTGATGGCTGTGGTTAACTTGATGGTAATGCTGTGGTGTTGGTCGGGACCGTTATGTTGATGGCTGTGTTTAACATACCTGTTATTGAGCTTCCATTCCTTGCAAAATCGAAATGGTGGGCAAGAAATATCCTTAGAATTAAACAGTGCACGCAAACAGAGATGCATAGAGCGCAATCAGAACGCGTTCACATCAATATCGCTTACGTTTTTATTAACTAGCTCAATTAATGTCCACTGTTCCCAATGCAGTATTGGCATCCAATCAAACCAGTCGATTTTGTGATTTTCGTTCATTTCCGATTGACAGTAATTGAGCAGTGTGCTCATTTTACTTCATTTTTCAGTTTCCATAAAAATCTGAAACGCTGTTAGAAGTTCAAAGTGTCCGCAGTTTCCTCTTTGTGTCTTGACGAGTGCATTGACTACCATTGAGCACACACATTACTTTGCTATTGCAATCTGTTCATCATTATGCTATATTTTAATTACACCCACCCACCCACCTACCCACCTACCCATCTAATTACCCGCCCAATCAACCACCCACACGCCTATCCACTGACACACACACGCATGCGCACACGTACGCACCCACGCACGCGTGTACGCAAACCACAACCCGACCAATACCACCACCACCGCACGTGCCACCACCACCGCCGCAGCCACCACCACCACCACCACCACCACCACCACCACCACCACCACCATCACCACCACCACCTCCACCACCATCACCACCAACACCACCACCACCACCACCACCACCACCCGGTGCTTCTAGTAGGTCATCGTCTGTCACATTATTTTCCAATCTGTACTGATAGTGATGCAGTATTTGTCAATATTTCGGGATATATGGTGATTTTGATAACAAAAATACATATAGTTTTTACGATTGTAGTCTAAATAAATCAGCAAATCATGAACAATTGTATTGCACGAGGTAGAGTACTTCCACATTAATTTGTCTCTAGTAATAGCATTGCTTCAGACAGTAACAATTCCAGGGTAATGTAATTTAAACTAGTCAACGGGTTGACGCTGACCCTATTATCAACCTGTGGATGTGGTCCATCCCCATGGGTACCCAATCACAAACCTTTCCTCTCCGCGTTGAATGATATGAATGTCCCATTATATTGCGATTGCTTATGCAATATGTACTGCGATGCTGTCTAGTAAACCTTCCAGCTTACAAATAAAAAAAATGTTTCGAACAGACTCTACTTTATTGACCAGTGAAAGCTGATCGCTAATGGTATGTAGTCACTTATCATATGTCGTTTTTCATATTAAATGTGTCGCGGAGTCACATGTCTACAGGCCTTGTGGTACTATGGCCCTTTGTCAAGATGAACACGCATCTGTTGATCTGAAAAATCATTATTGAGTACATCAAATACTGGTGGAGTTCATTGTTCCAATTGTAATGTGAAAGACAATGAAAAGCACACCTTTTCTTTGGCGTATCCAGGTTTTTCCTCATCAGTGTCAGTTCCCTATATCAATAGATTCATCAGGCATCCGTGCTTTTCCAAACAATATACTCCCCCATATCAACAGTGATACTCATGTTCAGAGTAAGCCAACATTTCCAAAGTACTTTATCCTTCTGGTCAATCCCATTGCCTTTTTAATGTGTTTAGATACTACACATGGAACAGTGAAATGGCTGATAATTATACAGGACAATGGATATCTGACAGCGGACAGACGCGGCTTTAAATGCGTCCATGCCGTCATTGGACTAACAGCAAACATAATCTTCAAACAGATCAACAATATACTGGACAAAGTGAAAGCAACACCATTACTCAGAGAGTCACGATATATGACGGTATGGAGATTACTTTCCTGATATAAACCAGTCATTAGGATCCATTACGCGAATACAACTTGATAGACCGTTCTTCCTTTACAACAGATATTCGAAATCCAAGGCCACGGTTGATCTCTCAAAACTACGACAATGCCGCCAGTAGTATAGGGTGGGGCTGAGCGTTATTGTTCTTCCCTGTAGGGAGTCTACGAGAACAATGGGTATTTCATGAGAACAAAAGAAAAGCTTGCGGAATGGAACGTTGAGAACAATGGCGCTCAGGGGAACATGCATTCTAGAGAACAATGACGCACAGAACGCCACGTTTTTCTCGATAACAATGACGTGCAGCCGCACATGTAGATTCACTCTGGAATGTTCTATTATTTTGAATTAGTTAACCCTTAAAAGTTTAAAAGTTGTGTATTTTACGTTTAAACGTAGTGGTGGTGCACCCCACTCCGTGGTTATCTACCGTTGTAAAAATAATAAGAGAGTAATGTAAAAGAATAGAGTTTAAGAGGTGGTATGATAATGGAGGTCGTAGGAGGATGAGAAGGAGGAGGAGTTTGAGGAGGAATGCAATGCTAGCCAGACTATGCCTGGCGCTGTTCTCTGTGCGTATTTAAGCGTGCCTGTCTAGTTCGCTATCGCTATGTGTGCTTTTATAAAGAAACGTATAGAGATTTTGAGAGAATAATTCTTAAAAACCATTTTATATTAACGAGGAGTAAATTGCGTTAAAGACATAACAAAATGGCAGATAATTTAAGCGCTGATATTAAAGAATGTGAAGATGCTGGTAATGTGATTTTGCAGCAGATGCGTGACGATGATGCGTCAAGATTAAATGTGGATCAACCCTATTCACCTGATGAAGATGTGGATCACCTTTTAAATCTGGGTTCTATGTTGTATGAACCCAACTTTTCAATTCCACACGTATCTGATGAACATAATGACGTAGCATTACGCGAAGTCATTCCTGAACTGTCTGATACCAATGCTGATTTTTTCAATCATTTGGACGATTTATACGATTATGATGTAATCATACCTGTGCAACCTGCTTCTACCGATGATCAAACCATACATACTATAACTGAACAATCTATTCCTGATCTGAATACCGTACCATCATCATTTGTTAATTATCCTCATAACGTATGTGACGTAATTGATTCTAATTATTTGACCAATGTACGTGATGGACACGATCTAAATTTAATTGACGTTGTGCCCTTCGCTAATGACCTATCTCAGGATTTAGTATGCCTTCTTAATGATTACAATGTAAATTTATTCGATGATGCATCCCTTCTTGACTTTCTAGTGCCTTCATCTAATGACCCATCTCAGGATCTAGCATGCCTTCCTTATGATTCCGACCAAAATTTATTTGATGCTATATCAGTTCCTGTACATATTAAGCCTTCATCTAATGACATATCACAGGATTTAGTATGCCTTCCTAATGATTCCGACCTAAATTTATTTGATGTCGCGCCAGTTCCAGACTGTATTGTGCCTTCTGCTAATGACATATCGCTGGATTTATCATGCCTTCCTAACGATTCCGACCTAAATTTACGTGATGATGTATCAGTCTGTATCACGCCTATGGCTAATAACTTATTTCTGGATATAGCATACCTTCCTAACGATTCCGCTAATCACATCAATGATCCTACTCATCAAACTCTTATTGACACGTGTGCAAATCATTCGACAGATGAAATTAGTCTCATCGCTGATGAAATCAGTCGATGTATATCAGAGAATATAGTGCTTACATATGATCAACTTAAGCATTATTTGCAATGCGTTCACCATGAGCACGCACAAATCGGAGGGGCGGTAGTTGATTATACCGACTATATATCTGTGGAGACTGTTCGCAAATACTGCAGTAAAAAGTTTCATCTCGAAGGTACTGAAGATAATGTATCTTTTAAAAGTTATCCTATAGCCGATACACCACTTTCTCATTCTGAGGTCGTGTCAGGCATCTTTCAATCTTTTCTCGATACATATAGCGAATATAGTAATGTTCAGTCGAACGATCACGTGAGAATTGAGTTGATTCACCATGCTTTGGAAATGCCGAGAGCGATGGATTTTAGGCTATGGATGAAATTACACCTGACCTAATTTTAGAATCAGTGGAAAAAGTCATTCAGTCAAATACTGATTGTAGGTTATCAGAGGGTTTTAAATTTCATGTTTTTCGTGTAGAGGACTACAACTCGGGTGGGCGAAATGACACTCTCATAGGTGCGAGCGATTCTAGATATTTAAATTTATTAAATTTACATTCATCCGATTTAGATGCATACATGCGTATACAAAAATGTATTATACCCGTATGCGTCGAGTATCCATTCTGTTTCGCGGCAGGAATATTTTTAGGAATAAAATTTATTGAGAAAATGAACAAATTAATCTCTGCAAAAGAATGGGATAATTTTAGACGTAATAAAACATATATGATGCATATGGCATGTGAATATCATACAGCTTGTAATATTCCTGATCGCGAAATTAATAGTACTGATTGGAACAAATTTCAGGAACATTTTCGTAATCAATTTTCTATTCAGGTCTACTCAGAGTCAACGCATGAACGCCTATTCGGTTGTGCTACCCAGCGTTTACCATGCATAAATCTTATGCATTCAGAACGTGATAATCATATATCCTTAATCACGTCTATGGCTGCATTTCTTATGGTACGTAATTACTGTACGCGGTGTAATGCATCATACTCTAATGATCACTCATGTGCTGCGCGCTGTCGTAGTTGTCAGACACTTTATTCTGATAAAGGATCTTGCACTTCTACAGACGCTACGCATAAGATAATGTGTACTGATTGTCACCGTAAGTTTTATAACCGTCAATGTATGTCGAATCACCTCTCTAATGGGACCTGCGAAATGGTGAAGGCTTGCCCCCACTGTTTCAGTCGCATACGTAAAGATGACGATGAACACGTATGCGGTATGATAAAATGTCATGCATGTAAAGAAAAGTATGTTATTACTGAAAATCATACGTGTTATCATAAAGTAATTGAAGAACCTATTATGTCATTATCCCACGCACGCTCTATGCGTACGAATGCCGACAATTGTAGTTACGAATGTTTTCAAAAATACATCATTTACGATACAGAAACATATTTATCGCCTATCGACAGTAGCAATACTAATATTCTAGCGGAGAATAAAGTCAATCTCGTGGTTGCCAACATATGTTGTGATGCGTGCCTCGAGCAACCGCTCGAAGACGATTGCTCTACATGTCATCGAGGTACAAATTATGGATATGTTCGCTTTCATGGGTTAGATGCGGTGGATCAGTTCGTTAGATGGCTGACACGTGTTAAGGCTGTGAGTGTCGGTAAAAAAATAGCTAGAAAATATGTTTTCTCTGACTACTTGGTGATCGCTCACAATGCTCGTGCCTATGATTCCCTTTTACTCCTTCAATGCATTTGCAAAGCCACTAATCTGCATCTAAAACCTTCAAATATTATCATGTGCGGTCGTTCAGTTCTCTTATTTGACATAGGTACTATTTGGTTTATCGATTCCATTAACTTTTTTCCCCTTTCATTACGTAAGGTGGGCGATACTTTTAATCTTTCTTGTTCGAAAGGGTACATTTCCCCATCAGCTCAACATGCCTCAATATTGGGGTAAGGTAATACTATTTCCCGAGAGGGAGATATTCTGTCCACAAAATATGAATGCGAATGAATTAATCGAATTTGATCGATGGTACAACTACCAGATATCTAGACACGAGCGCTACGATGTCGATAAAAATCTCATCGAATATTGTAATGATGACGTAACCATCTTACGTTTAGCCATGTCTAGATTTAAGACTTTATTTACTGAATCGACGGATGGCCAAAACCCATTTGTGACAGGGATAATGCTAGCGGGAGCGTGTAATGCGGCCTATCGCGCTTTATGGCTTCGACCTGAGAGCGTACAGACTTTACGCGATTTCTCACTAAGAGCAAAACATGCTTATAGTGTTTTGGGTGTAGAATGGATGGAATGGGTCAGTCAATGCGAGGGTCGCCAAATCGTGCATGCGCTAACTGGCGGTGAACAGAAAATATGCGGACATTATGTGGATGGAATTGATGTATCTGAAAATATTCTTTACGAGTTCTTGGGTTGTAAATTCCATGGACATGAGTCTGCTGCATGTTGCGGTGATAAGCGTGATACGACATATACACCATATGGTGATCAGACATATGAAGAAGCATATTCTGCGCTTCAATGTCGCATTTCTTTATTTGAATCACGTGGATATATGGTGAGAATTATGTGGGAATGCGACTTTAAGAAACAAGTCGCTGATTCCTCCGAGCTAAATGATTTTATCACCGAATTGGACTTAGCACACCCAATATCACCACGTGATGCACTATTTGGTGGCCGTACATCCGTGATTCGTTTATTTATGGAAGCGGATGAGCATACCACACTCGAATATTTAGACTGTGTTTCCATGTATCCTTCAGTGATGAAACAATGTTGTTTTGCAGAAGGATCATATGCGGTTCTAAGAGGCGATGACTTGAGTGATAAGATGGTGCATGACTTCTTTGGTCTTATTAAATGCAAAGTCCTTCCACCTTGTGATTTATACTTTCCCATGCTACCTGCTCGAATAAATTTGCGCCTCATGTTTGTACTATGCGACGAATGCGCACAAAATGAACAATCTTCTGTATGCGAACATACGGAAGAACAGCGCAGTTTATGCGGAACATGGACCACTCCAAAGTTACAGCTAGCTATACGCAACGGTTATGTTATTAAAAAAATGTAAGAAGTATGGCATTATCACACATCATCGCAATATGAGCCGCATGGCAACGATGGGTTATTTTCAGAATACATTAACCGTTTTCTGAAAATTAAACAGGAAAGTAGTGGTTATCCTGATTGTGTCGGTAGTGAGAGTGCAAAGGCGAATTACGTGGCTGACTATTATAAACATGAAGGAATACAGCTCGACCCTGCCAAAATATCGTATAACCCGGGTTTGCGCTTTGTCGCTAAATCCTGTTTGAATATTTTGTGGGGACGACTTTCTCTTCGTGATGATAAAAAGAATAGCATGATATCAAAACGTAAAGGTCTACTCTCCCTTCTGAATGATAAAAGTAAAACTGTAGGCTCCATTACATTCCTGAACGATAGTCTTCTAAAGGCCTCCTATGTGGTCAATGACGAGTACGTTCAGTCACCATTAAATACCAACTGTATTCTTGCATCTTTCGTGACAGCCTATGGCCGAATAAAACTGTACGAAGTCTTGTCCTTACTCGGATGCCACATAGCATATCACGATATGGATTCGATTGTATTTAGTACCCGTGAAGGTGAGCCGTCCATTCAAGATCGAAGTGGGTATCTAGGTTCTTGGACGAGTGAAATCCCGAAATTACGAATTAACAAGTGTTTGCGCACTCGGTCCAAAAAACTATAGTTATGAAACGAAGCGTCGCGGCGATCCATCGATCGTTAAGCAGGTGACGAAGGTTAAAGGTTTAACGCTCGGTACCAAACAATCAAAACAAGCTAATTTTGATACAATGAAAAAATCCATTGAACAAATTATAAACGATGGTGGAATTATGGATAGTAATAGCGTACTATTAAGCTATCCATCAAAGATCACGCGCACCGATCATTTTAGAATTCTTTCAGTAAATAGCAGTAAGATTTTCAGACCCATCTTTAGAAAAGGAATTTTGAAACTGGGAGATTTATCATCAGTACCATACGGTTACACTAGCGTAATATAAATAGCAACAGTGCACTTTTTTTCAGTCAGGACGTAAACAATGTCAGTGTCATCCATGTCCGCCGAAGCTGCACTAGCTGCTCACGCTATGATAACAAATATTGCTAGTCTGTGTAACGCTGATAAGGATAAGATACGTACGTTGATTATGAGGAGCATGTGGTTCGCTTTAAGAGAAGACAAAATTAATGCTGGAAGAATTATACTCATGTCTGAAATTAGCAAGGGTTTATTAACTGAATATGGGATAGACATAGTGCACTGGGTTCGCGTATTATTGCTGCGAGGCTACATTAATCGATGTCTTTCTCATTCATAACTTATGCATAGTCATCACACGCATTACAAGCCTTATATTACCGCATAAATATTATGACTGAAAGTTGTTGTCATACGCCATGAACTTACAGTCAGATAGTTTTCAAAATATTTTGTGCATCCAGCGATAATACGCTGCGACTTTAGTGTATCGAGTCTCTCAGCCGTGTAATGGTTAAAAGTTGGTCGTGCGCGTTATTGCTCATAAAGTGTGCGATGGTAGAAGACGGTGTCTTGTACTGCGTGAATATGTATGTTATTGATCGAACAAATGCGCTCCATAAATTCAAATTAAGTGCTCCTCTTTGCGCCATTGTATGCATGGTATTTACGCCAGATGTCGTTCAATCCGTGTGCGGCTGTTTGTTATTGTTACTAATGATATATAAATTCATCAGTTTCATGCTATGATTATTCGTTCTCCACGATGTCGTCTGATCCTTGCTTTAAATATTTAAATCACTCAGCGTTTTGGTGTGATCTTGGTAATTCACGTAAAGCGCGAAGAATACGTTTTGGCGAAGAGTGGTGTATCGATCTACGGCAGTTTCATCCTGATGATCATCCCACTAAACCTGGTTTATATCTCAGCGTAGCAGCGTTTAAACAGCTGTTACAGATCATACTCGATCTTGAAGATGCAGTAAAACATGCGCGCAAAAAAGAAGGCGTACTATTTACATATTCTTTGGACAATTCTGTTCGTATTTCTATCTGTGACGAATTTCCGTGTATTGACATATGCTATTTTTCTGCTCTGAGGCAGAACCACGTGCCACACATTGCGGATTATACCTGCATGACAACGAGTGGGAATTATTGAAACATAACTCGAGTAATTTGCTGGCAGCATTACCTAACTTTTATGCACCACCCAACGTGAGCGGTGACAAGTTGTTTAGCATGATACCTCAGTGCTTTTACGGTGTGAAAAAGTGAGAACATGAATAACATTCCAACCACTAGTGATTCCACAGAGATGTCTAATCACGATACGCTTACTACGGACGCTATATACCTCGATGAGGTTTTAAGCGTTGATGAACTAAATCTCGTCGATGACGATACCGTCAAATTGTGTCACTATTGTAAAACTATGGGTCATCCACACCATTTTTGCCCTACGGATCATGTGCAAATGATTAGTCAGAAATTATTCGCATCCATGCTGTGTGAAAAGATATATTCGTTGGTTGTGCGAGATTGTTACGGATGTCTAGTAAATCATCCGAGTCAACGTGACCATTCATGTTTAGGGAATGATATTGACCTTAATTTACTTGACAATTTTGAACTGTATAATGAGGCGGCATTATTAGAAATGGACGAAGACGAATATTGTGCTCGACTAGCCTGCCATTACTATATATGCGAACATTGTACTGATCTGTACCGTATGTGTATGACGGAATGGTATAGGTACATTGTGGATGTAATATACACCTGTGCAAAAGTTAAGCACCACCCTATTTTTACGCACATGCGAGGGTATATTCATGTGCTATGAAGAAAGCAATAGCATAAACATTTATGTACCCATCCATCTTAGTGCAAGAGGTAATAATGCAACTAGACGAATGCTGATTATGATGGTGGGGAAACACTGTACGTTTTTGTTTGAACTTGAAAATGAGGCCTGAATATGGTTACGTTGACACAACTGACAACTATTGCCCTACAGTTGACACACGTGGCTAGATTGTCAATAATGGTGTCTGAAAACGAAGTTTAACATCTGTGCACGAGTTTGAGACTGTCATTATTAATACCGGGTATATCCACCTTGTGCCTGGATGACGGCCTGGACACGACGTCTCATGCTGGTCACCAACCGACTGATACGCCATTGTGGTATTCGTTGCCATTCAAGATGGAGTGCGTCTGTTAATTCCTGTAGGTTCTGCACAGGAGGATCCCTCCTTCTCACCATGTTTCCCAGAATGTCCCATATATGCTCAATAGGGTTCATGTCAGGGCTCCTTGCTGGCCATGGTAGGGTTTCGATGGCATTCTGGCGGAGGTATTCATGCACAGCCCTAGCACGATGTGGTCGGGCGTTGTCATCCATGAATATAGGGTGGGTTCCAGGTGCATGATTTACAAAATGAGGGACCACAACTCTATCCAGTATGGAATCTTGATATCTGTGTCCATTTAGTGTTCCAGGTACAGTCAACAGATCCAGCTTACAATCAAATGAGATGCACCCCCATATCATAACGGAACCTCCACCAAATGGAACTTCTTCCATGATGTTACGTTGGTCATACGCCGTGCGTCTGGACCTCCATACACGAGTTCGACCATCTGTGGCATGAAGCAGGAACCGACTTTCTTGGACCAGTGTACCCGTCTCAAGGATCTCATGTTCCAGTGTCTTCTTTCGTTGCACCACCTCAGACGCTCCTCTTTGTGGTGTGCAGTGAGGAGAGGACGTCTGAGAGGTCTCCTAGCTTTCATGCCAGCAGCATACAGTCTCCTTTTGACGGTAGACATTGACACTCTATTGCGCGTTTCCCATTGCTGGCTGAGCACTCTGCTGTTGGTGAATGGAGATCTCCTAACAAGGCATACTAGGGCTCGATCATCACGGGCAGTAGTCTTCTTCGGTCTTCCAGATCTAGGCCTGTCCTTCACCTCGTTAGTTTGCCCATGTTTTGCAATCAAACGACTGATTACAGTATGGTTAATGTTCAGCTGTCTGCCAATCTCTCTGCATGACATACCAGTGGTATGCATGCCTATGATTTGCCATTTCACACGATCACTTAACCTTCGTCTTGCCATAGCGGTTCACAATCAAGAGCTAATTCTCTCAGTACAAATAAACCACGGTCATGAACACAAAATTCCCAATCTTGTCGCCTAAATCTGTATGTAATGTTCTACACCTCAAACTGGACTTTTACATAACTCAACACGTGTGCTGTTTCCCGCCACGCACGGACATCAAGCGGCGTGAAGTCATGCATGCATGTGCATTTCGTACTTGGAATTATGTCAGCTAACGCGGGGACAAAAAGTATGGCAGCCTAGTTGTACCATCATGTTTCTACGTTCTATTGTTTTTGCTGGTGCTTAACTTTTGCACAGGTGTATATATGAAAAACAGATGTTGGAGCCATAACTCTAATTAATATTAATTTATTTAGTTTTATTTAAAATTAACCGCATGTTTTTAAGCATTAAAACATGCGGACAATTTTTAATAAAATCAAATACGTATTTTATTTTTTTAAATAACATAATTAATTGTTTTATTTTGTCAATCGAGGATTTGTAAAATATGATGTATTTGGTGTGTTTTTTTGTATCTTTGTAACGATATGTATTATTGATGTCTGTATTAATAAAAAAGTTTTAAAATCGGATTTCGCTTGTGCAGTACTAGCACCTAGCTCTCTGTCTCTTTATCTGTCGCTAGCGACTCACTATTCACTGCCCCACCTCCTCCGCATGCATTGGTATGCCCGCTTTTCACTTGACAGAGGCACTTGATGGCGTGTGCTATCGCTATTCTTTAGAGAAGAATGGTCCAGGTGAATGAATGATAGAGTGAGCTGAATAGCGCATACTTAAATAAAACACCGTTAGACGGGTTTTGTTCAATTTCATGACAAAATATTCACTGAATATTGTGTTTATTTTTGTAACTATTTAAAGATGTTATGGATTCGTCGCACAAGTATCTGATGTCATAATCATACACTTAAATGTTCATAGCATTTCTGCTCCGTAGTCTGTATATGATGACACAATTCTTAAACGTACATAGCATTTCTCCTACGTCACCAGTATCTGACGTCACAATCATAGTATTTCTCCTAATTTTATGATACAATTTTTAAATGGACATAGCATTCCTCCTACGTCTCGAGTATCCGAGGTCGCAATCATAGTATTTCTCCTAATTTTACGTCACAATTCTTAAATGTACACAGTATTTCACCTACGAGTATCTGACGTTGCACTCGTAGCATTTCTCCTAATTTACGTGACATTCTTAAATGGACATAGCATTTCTCTTACGTCATGAGTATCCGATGTCACAATTCGTAATGTTCGCTAACCATCAAGCATTGATAAGGTATTCACAGAAGAGTAACTACATATTACATCGTAGTGACAGTTCACACTCGTCCACGTACACCTAAGGTATATATATATATATATGCGCATGAGCGTATACCTTCTTAGTCGTATGTGGACGCACATGTGACGACGCTATGGCATCAACGCTTGACTGCAATACGATGTTACGTCACCAATTTACTATGATTGTCTGTGGTCCAACACAGTGCGGTAAAACTGAGATGATAAAAGCACTAATAAGAGATCACTATGCCATTACTCCCTCTCCACAGAGTATTGTGTACTGCTATGGTGCGTGGCAAGATGGGTATAACGATTTGGCAAAAGAAGTTGAATTTAAAGAGGGTGTGAATGTTTAACTAGACAGAAGTTGCAGAACATTGGTGGTGCTCGACGATTTGATGAATAAATGCGACGAGAATGTAGCTGACCTATTTACAAAACGTTCTCACCATGAGAATTGTAGCGTAATATTTGTCGCACAAAATCTGTTTCACAAGTCTCGCAATCAACGCGACTTATCAGCTAACTGTCACTACATGGTATTGTTTAAGAATCCCCGTGATGCGTCATCCATTCGTTCTTTATCTAATCAGATGTACCCAGGCAATACAAATTATTTGATCGAATCATATAAGGACGCTACACGCGAACCTCACTCATATTTACTCCTAGATTTGAAACAGACGACACCTGACAATATCAGACTCCGTTCATCTGTTCATCCGAAGGAGGCGGTGCTACGTTTACATACCTAAGAAAAATGGCATCACGTAAAATGGAACGCCATTTACATATGCTGCAATATTTGGCTAAAGTAAAGCCTTCAATCAGAAATGATGTAATCAAACAGTGTTCGAACGAATTGGTGGATGTACTATGCGAATCATGCCTAAACGTATTACGTGGGAATGTTCATCTCACTAAAATACGATACAAGCAGCTGAGTAAATACAAAGCGAAAATGCATACGCTGACTAGTCGCGGTGTGCCATATGCACGTAAAAGAAAATTGCTACAAACAGGCGGATTTTTAGGCGCCTTATTACCAGTGGTGATTGGTATGCTAGCACCATTAATTGGTAAACTGTTCACGTGAAAAGATGGAACATACACGTAAAATGGCACTAGTTCCTCACGAATTGATAGGTAATTTAAATGAACAGAGTAAAATATCATTGTTACAGACAGATCCATCGATACGTAAAGCTATTAGTCTCGACAAAGAGATATCCATTATATTAACCAGACACAATCTGACTGAAAATGAAAAAGCAAAATCATATTCGCAAGTATTGGATAAGTATAGGCATTACTATCAGCAAACGCAAGGTCAACAACAACAATATCAACCATTACCTCTACAACCCATAACTAACTACGATGCACTGCCCACACAAATACTTGAAGGTATGATGAGGGGAATACCAAAAACGTACAAGACAAAAGCCAGTGAAGTAATTGATATTTTACGTTAGGTTCCTGAATGTTGTCACGTTAATGATTTGGGCGAAGTGACAATAGAGGGTACGTTTTTCCCAAAAAGTAATGTACTCGACCTGCTTACAAACGTAGTAGTGCATGGTCATAAACCTGGCTGGTATGCGTGATCAAGTGGAGGGAAAGTTTCTTAGTCTATTACGTGACCCAAACATACCCCGCAGATTTTTAGGGCAAGAGAAAACGATGAGACAGATATATAATGGTGCAGAAAAGGATGTTAGCGTCAGTGAGTACACGTCTACGCTCATGGGCAAAAAGAGTTCTCTAGCGGACATCAGGAAGAAAAAGCGACATTCAATTCCGGTGTGGGTAAATTTAGATAAGTCATGAATGATGCTAAATTGGCAAAAGTATATTTTGATCCGAAACATTACGCGTCTTTTGGTGGGAAAGAAAAGCTATATAATGCGTTCAAAGGTAAAATACCTCGCAACTACATCGACAAATGGTTAAAACACCAAGAAGTATATACCCTACACAGACCGCGGAGAACACAGTTTGACAGGCGAAAAATAAAAGTTTCAGCCGTTGATGAACTATGGCAGGCAGATCTATGCTCGATGGGCATGCTGGCAAAAGAGAACAACAATGTGTTATATTTGCTATGCGTAGTTGATGCCCTTTCAAAAAATGCATGGGTGGAATGCCTGTTTAGTAAAACGTCGTCGGCAGTCAAGAAAGGGTTAGAATCAATATTGGAGCATAATGTGCATCGCCCACACGCTATTCAAACAGACAGAGGGCTGAGTTCGTAAACTGTGTAATGAAAAAATATTTGAAAGATAATGGAATACATTTCTACACTTCTCAAAATGAAATGAAAGCTGCAATGGTAGAGCATTTTCAACTCACACTGAAGGGTCGAATATACAGATACATGACGCATAAAAATACACAAAAGTATATCGATGTATTACCCAGTTTAGTCACAGTGTACAATAACACAACACATTCCAGTACGCGCATGGCTCCTACCAAAGTCGACCGTAGTACGGAGTTAATCGCGTGGAGAAATATATATGGAAAGAAGACGAAGAAACGTTCCAAATCTAAAAACAGCCCTACTCAAAGTGACCATGTTAGAATATCACAAGCAAAAATGCCATTTTAAAAAGCATATCGCGGGCAATGGAGTCGTGAATTGTGTAAGGTGTGTGATGTGCTTACAGACAAATATCCATACTTATATAAATTAGAAGACTATGGAGGTGACCCGATTATTGGTACTTTTTATCGTGATCAGATACAGCAAGTGATAGAAGAAAATGATAAAGAGTATGCCGTGGAAAAAATACTTAAAAGTAGAAAAAATGAAAAGGGACAACGCAAGTATCTGGTAAAGTGGCTCGGTTACCCGGCTAAGTTTAACACATGGGTTAATGAACTAAGTACTATACATCATTGCCAATGGATGAATATATGGAGAGAAGATCGGATCAGAGCATGTGGCGAATGCTGGGTTCGCGAGTACCGAAAGAAGAAATAGTATACCTAGCTCAAATTATAATAATTTATATCGTAATCATTACATGTATCGTGAATCTGAGTATACAAAATGGGCAATCAAGCATATGGATATCACTTTTGAGTGGATGTCTAGGGTATATATTGTCCATGCATAAAGACGTCCATACATCATTCGACTCAGAATGAACGAGGATCAGTTTTACATAACGCTTCCGAGCAATAGTAGTACCCAGTTCTTTCCAGACAATAAGATATCAGAGTTTCGAACACGTCTGCAAACTCCATTAACATTAGATGGCGAATGGGAAGTGGGCCTCTCTTGTGTGTTATATCCGAGGGGTTGGCTTACTATTGTGGAGGAAAGTTTTGTACAAATATACGCATTTACTAAGAAGAAGATAAAGAAGAAGAAGAAAAAGGATAGCGTTGCGTCAGAAGAAATTAGCAAAGATGTCGCCAGCACGTCAGAAATAGAAAAGACATCGGCTTTTCCACTAGTTTTAAAAGATGGTTTTGGTAATCCATGTACTGCCAATCGGGGAAAACGGTTACAAAATGCTCGGGGAAAAGATGCGCGAAATGATTAAACAAATAATAACGGTAAAAAACGTTTACGTAGAAGCAAAAATTATTATTATGTGCAAACCGAAGCTCCATTTATCAATGTACCGAAAGGGTACTATGCCGTAAAAAATATGGTAGACTATCTAAATGGCCAGATAGAGAGCAAGACAAGATTTAGACACAAAAAAATATTTTTCAATTTTTACTTCCATCGCGCGAATCTAGTTTCTCTCACAGTTAAAGATAATTACGCTATACGTTTAGGTAGAGATGTAGCAAATTTAATCTGTTTCGAAGGAGGAAAAATACATACGGGACCTATAGACTTTAAAGAATCATTTTGTTCAAATCGTGAGGGTGGTCCTATGACCGCGTATATATACTGCGACGTAGTCTCACACAGCGTGGTAGGCGATACTTCTGCACCACTACTCAGAGTGATATCAGTTTCTAGTACAGATGGAGGAAAAGATATATGTCAGTGGACGTTTCTTGATATTCAATACCGTACCATGTCAAAGAACTACATCGATACTATTGGAATAATTATAACGGATAGAACTGGCGCCAATGTCCCATTCAAGGATGGAGCATTGCTGAGTGTACTCTGTTTGCATTTCAGACGACGACGACAACGATAATGAGAGGGATGTTAAGAGGGACGATTAGAGGAAGAACGACTGCACCTGCGCTGGCTCTTTACTATGCGAGTCAAGTGGGTCATGGACATATTCCAGTTTTGTAGGCGCACGATGCCAATCAGGACATGGAATCGGTAATATCTTTGGTGGTCTATTACGTTCAGCAATACCTTTCGCAAAAAAATGTGGCTAAATCTGTAGGTAAACAAGCTCTTAGTGCTGGAATCGGACTAGCTGAGGATGTAATGGCTGGAAAAAATGTTAAAACAGCATTAAAATCGAGAGCAGGTGGCGTTGCCAGGTCTTTGATACCGGAAGCTGTAACAGCAGGTGCGAGGTGGTTTAAGACCACCTCAACCTAAACGTAAAAAGAGGAATAATACACGTAATGCTCAGTCAATGCGTGCGATACCGAAGAGGAAGGGTTGCAATAGACGTCAGAGAAAACAAGCTGATATCTTTAATTAACAAACAACATGGAACTTAATCAGATCTGCGAGTGCTCGAAGAGCAAATTAGACATTTTTCAGATGCGACCCATAGTGACGACATTAGAGTCTGCTAAATGGGAACTGTTTCAGCCTGTATCTAGTTTATCAGATAGTGGACCGATCGAGTTTTACATCAGTGGGTCTGCCGAGAGATATTTAGATCTTACGCAATCTTATCTTTCGATTAAAGTTAAGCTAGTAAAGCTAGATCGAAATGGTGATGAAAAGACACTTGAGGCGAATGACCTAATAGCTCCGGCGAATAATCTTTTGCATACGATGTTCTCACAAGTGGATGTTTTTTTGAATGGAAAGCAAGTGTCAGCGACTCGAACGAAAATTATGCTTACCGCTCGTACATCAAGACATTACTAAATTATGGCAGCGATGCCGCATCCTCGCATCTACAACTTGCTGGATGGTAAATAGATGATGCCGGCGAATTTGATAATATCGCTGATACTAACTTAGGTTTTCAAGCACGTAGAAGAATGATGGAGCAGAGTAAAATGGTGCAATTAATAGGCCGCATACACAGTGATATGTTTCTGCAGGACCGATTCCTGCTCGGTTCTGTTGATTTAAGAGTACGCCTACAGAGGTGTAAAGATGCGTTCGCCATTATGGCCATGGAAGGAGTGAGGCCTAAATTGAAAATAATGTCGACTAACTTATTTGTATGCAAAGTTATCCCATCATCAGATCTGCTAGTGGTGCACACCGTTACTCTGAGATAGACAAGCACGAAATATCCTATTCGCAGGGTAGTGTGTAAGACTTGTACAGCACCTAGCTGTGTTTTGAGCATCGATAGAGATAATATATTTATTGGTCAGCTACCTACTAGAGTATTATTCGCTTTTGTACATAATGATGCCTATAATGGTGTGGTGCATAAAAATCCGTTCAAGTTTGATAACAATAACACTACCTATGCTACATGTTAGATAAATGGAGAAGAGGTTACAACATCGCCAATACGTCCTTCGTTTAGCGACGACATTTACTCAGACGCTTATATCTCGCTATTCAGTGGTACTGGGGCGTTATTCAAAGACTGTGGCTACCTGATAAATAAGACTCAGTTCAGACATGGAACCACATTGTTCGCATGGGATTTTACGCCAGATCTAGCTGATTCAGAGCATCGCTACCCTAACACACTGGTTCACTAAGAGTCGTCTTCCATTTTGCTCAAGCACTTGCCGCTACAACCAATGTAATTTGCTATGCTGAATTTGATAATACGATAGAAATTGGATCAGACTTTAATGTATTAACAGATTATTAACAAATATGTTGAATACATTTGAAATAGAGGATCTATTATTCAGTGACAATATGATGCGTGAACACTTTCTCAGTGTTTTTCCAATTGACAATGTACCCGCACATATTAAATATCTCCTGGCCTCATTAGTAATATACATGCATCCCAGTCATAAATCCGGACAACATTGGGTGGCGGTTTATTACAGTAGAAATGGAAATGCTGAATACTTTGATCCATATGGAAGAAGCCCTTCTGATGGAAGAATGATATCAAATGTACAAAATGGACACCGTGCGCGTGTTTATTATTACAACAATGTATGTGTTCAACCATCCATTATGACAACTTGTGGATATTATTGCGTATATTTCTTATACCATCGTTCGAGAGGTGTACAAATGAAACACATATCATGGGCCCTAAGAAACAGAGACAAAAATGACACGATAGTGAAACGTCTGAGGTGCAGGATTATGAAGAAAAAATGATCATTATCGTGAATAAATGTCGCTAATATTTATCATAAGAAAAATGCACGTGTCAATAAAAAATACATTTATTTTGTAAAAATATGTTACTATTTCTTCGTGTTCCCTTCTCATCCCTCACCCATCCCCAATTATCGCTATTTTGATACAAATATGTAATGGTACACTAGGCACGCGAGGCATACCACAATGATCCAAAGATCCGTAATTAATCGTATTCACATCGCGACAATGACAAAATGCGGACATATTTGAATACAGAGGAAACCATATGACGTGCTCTGTAATTGAACCCTGCATATCAATTCCAGTTTTCTATAACTGGAATGTCATTCAAACATGGTGCGATAGTAATGTTTTGTAAACCGATGATGTTAAGCGGTGGAGAAAAAACATGTGACCGAAATAAGGGCGTGTTCAGATTGGAAAGATAGTTTTAGTGACAGCTCATATTTTAGCTATAAAAGCAAAATGTGTGCGACTAGTAAGGGATACAGCTTTTTTGAATTTGACAAAACACGTAAAATGTAATCTCAATTATGCGATCGATGGAGAACGATAGGTTCTTTGCCTATTAATTGTGGTTGCATCCAATGGAACCAAGATAAAGAGGTTGCAGTATGGCAACCATTTGCAATGTCATGGTGTGAAATCCGTAACCGCTGGAAAGAATATCTAGCAGACCCAGACGAACGCAATTACAACAAATGGTTGCATACGAAGTACCAACTTCGTAATGATTGTTGCATGTGTATGTCGTGCAAACAAGACAGAAGTTATCATTTGCATTAATTGAGATAAAAATATTTACGTTAGCAAAATAAAAAAATAAGAAAAATAGGCCTCTTTTTTAAGGGGCCACAAAAAAAACAAAATTATGTTACATACACCCACACACAGACGGGTACATAAAAAAGACGCACACACGCACGCACGCATGCACGATGTACACGCATAGGGGACAGGGACCACAGGTGACAAGGGGCATCCACGTAGAACCGCATCAGGTGCGTGCGTGTGTGTGGGTACGTATACGAAAATGTAGGACACCCTTGTGGATGATGGATCAGTAACAGATTTCCAACGATACAGACGCATTCAACCACAATTCCACCATGGGCGAAGCCTTTCGTCGTGGTACATACCAACAACATTATTAGTTCACGAGGAAACAGGCATTGACAAAATCTAACATCGCATGACCTTAAAGCGAATGAAGCGGACATGTTTAATGGTAATATGAGTAATGCGCGAACACACCATAAATATGCATAAAGCACTCGAGCACCAAAACGTGATATTCTAAAAATTACCCAAGGGAATTAGTACATATGTCTACTCGGCTAAGAACTAGGAAACGATACGATATTGTATCCAGAGCACAAAGCTGTACACATTCGCAATTACAAAGTAAAATCTCCTAGCGATTAGGCAATAATTCAATAGTAAAATATTCAACAAAAATAGTTTTACTAATAACGTTAGCGACATAAAATTAATTTCAAAATATTCAACAGTTTACCTGTATGGTATCGATGAAAATGAGATAGCACCGCCACTACGTTTAAACGTAAAATACACAACTTTTGAACTTTTAAGGGTTAACTAATTCAAAATAATAGAACATTCCAGAGCGGCTGTGCGTCATTGTTATCGAGAAAACGTGGCGTTATAGTCGTCATTGTTCTCTAGAATGCGTGTGCCCCTGAGCGCCATTGTTCCCAACATTCCATTCCGCAAGCATTTCTTGTGTTCTGGTGAAAAACCCATTGTTCTCGAAGACTCCCTGCTGGGAAGAACAAAAACGCTCAGCCCCACCCTATACAACTGCCGCCATGCTGTGGGTAGAGAAGGAATACATACGCGGATGGCCACGGTCTACCGCAATTGCAAACCAAACAGGCTCTAGAAAATGGTAGTCATTACGTAGAGGCATTAGCTACTGAAATATCAGTCCACCCACGCACGCATCTTAGCACATATATACATACACGCACGTCTAAGGCACGCGTTTTAGCACGTAGGCTGATTCACACACATGCGACCATTTTCTGCCATCTCTTTTTAATCTCTTCATGTTTAGTCAGAATCATGTGAAGTGAATATCTGGAAATGGAATTATTTACACACTGTCCTTTCCTCTATCACAATCAGCCAGCCGTGAGTGGATATTACTGTTAGTTGGCTGCTGGCCAATGCATCATGCAAGTGATGTCAAATATAGCTGAAACTTTCTCGCTGGACTACAGAAGCAGATGACGTTCAATGTAGAAGTGCCTTTCATTGGAGGACGTTATTAGTAGACGATCTATGCAAACATGGATTTGACATTAGTTAACCTTGGTGGGATTTATAGCCTTGTCCTGTCAGGCATATTGGATGTGTTTCTGTTAATTCTTAGTGGGACGCGGCCGGCGATGGCAATTAGGTCACAACAGCAAATAGAGTTCATTAAATACAAATCTTGGTGATGTGGTAGTAGTAGTAGTAGTAGTAGTAGTAGCAGTAGTAGTAGTAGTAGTAGTAGTAGTAGTAGTAGTAGTAGTAGTAGTAGTAGTAGTAGTAGTAGTAGTAGTAGTCGAACCGAACGCAAGCGTTTATTTAGCTCTGCAATTGCTGCCCGAATTTGCTAGTTTCTAGCGCGATTTTGTAGATAAATTTTATACACATATATTTCGTGTTAGTATTTCCTTTCAAACTTTATGTTTAATTTGTAAATTCTTGTCTTGGTTGGAACGCATTTTGTGTCTCCATTTTCTAAAGGCACTCTACTTAGCTGGCGGTTTCAGCCATTTAATAGGTCTCCTCTTACTGTGGTCAATGCAATACTTTTCTCCCGGCTCCAGTATGCTATTTCTATAGTTCGTTGGCTAGCGCGTTATATTTGGCAAGATCGCTTGAGTGAGTGGATTTAATTCCTTTGTCATTTGTAAGGGCAAGCCTAGTACTTTGATTATATACATTTTTATAGTCAGTTGGCTGTCCCCGGTCAACTCGAACAGACTAACAAATATATGTCTGTAATATGTTAGTATGCAGTAGAGGACCACTTTAATCTGTTATGTGTTAGTGAACCACTTAGAAAGTGGTTCAAACTAACAAATATACTACTGTACTCTCTATTCGTATATTTGTTGGTAGACGTCAGGGTTTCAAAAGGGGACACTATTTATTTAGTGTTTAGCTCTTTCTCCGACGTCTTGGTGTTATATTTTCGTATTATATATTGTAGTAGTATGGGTTTCCTCTTTTTATAAAACACCATGGCAACCTATAAGCGTATCCTAAGCCTTAAGATAACAACTAAGGGTGGGGTGTCACGGCTATCGACGTGTATCATGGGTTAAAGGACGTCGTTGGCGCGGGACCTGCTGCTTTGCAGGGGCTTATCCATGTTTATAAAACTGTATGGAATGTAACAGTGTCAAATGAGGGGGTCAAGGAAAATCTTCTAGAAGATGTTCTTATTTGCAAAAGGCGAGGTTTGTAACATAGAGGAAATCGAGTCAGATAGGTTGCTAGTAAAGATGAAAGTTCCACTAGAAATTCCAGATGACAGAATTATGAATGAACTCAAGAAGTATGGCAAAGTGCAAAAGATTGAACTAGAAACGTATCCCTTTGATAGAACGCTAGGAAACGGTGTACGTCACATCGGGTTTGATAAAGTGGATAGCCCGTTACCAAGCAGATTGACACATGATGGCAGCTTTGTCCTGCCCTTATGGTATAGAGGGCAATTTAAAGAGTGCCGGATCTGCCTAAGTACTGACCATTTGGCATCAGATTGTCCCAATCGAAACAAATGTTTGCTCTGTGGTTCAGTTGACCATTTTAAATGGCGCTGTCCAAAAAATCAAAACACGCCCTCAGTATCAGGAAATAATCGCCCATTAAAGAATGCAACTGAATCAAATGCTTCTGGAGCAATCACTACGGAAGCTTTTGTTGTCGTTCGTGCCACGGAAAATGGCACAAACAAATCATCAAATCCTGTTAAAGTAACTACAGTTTATGAAATTCAAGTATTAGAGGAGGGTATAACCTTAAGTCAAGAAAATAATCAAAATGCAGTGGCGCCAACCGTGGCTGTAAAAAACACGCCGAAAATGATGATCTTACAGAAGAGCCAGTTTACAATTCCTTAGAAGATGAATTACTATTAGGACAGGATAAGTTTAGGACTCAGAAGACGGAAAGTTCAGTCGATTTTCCGCTAAGCCCACTTGATTTAAAGGGAAACTCCAGTGAAAATCGGGAATAAGTCAACTAAAAATATACTATAATCCGAAATAGTTGCCGCAAAAAAATATAAAATACACTGTTCCATTGCCGAGAAATAATAAAATGAATATGCCCAAAACGCTCGAAAACGTGACTCCTGGGCGCATCCATTTTCTCCCAACGAGAGCGAGAAACCGCGAGATTATGACGTCAACGACACACCAGCAAAATATCGCCAGCGCTTTTAGATTTACCTGTTTACTTCGCGTTATGAAGGCCCAATATTAATTAACCCTTTAATGACCAAATTCTGTCAGGAAAATCAGAATATTTCCTTATTGAATGCCGATTTGCAGGCCAAGCGAAGACTATTTTTGAAAATTGACCACTGGAATGGCTGGTTCGGTTACTGAGACAGTCGTTTTAGTTGTAAATTCTCAAAATAGCCTTCTTTTGACCTGCGTCCTCAATTTGACGATTGCAGAGGCCAGTGCTGGCGTGAAATGGGTAAATCGCATCATGTCCGCATGTCAAGCATGGGCTTGCAGTAATAGAAACGATCATGGAAAGGGTATGGCAATTCACATTTTCAGATACTGGATCCACAGAAGCATCCGCATGAAAAGGGGCTAACTGAAAGATGGCGTCATAGCATCGGCACTGGATGGATATCTTCCATATTTAAATTTGGAAGACACAAGTTTAGAACATATAGTCTGTATAATTTTAAAATAATGTGTCATGTATTTCGAAACAAAAGGCGCGGTACTTAATTTTAATATAACAGAATCAAACTCGACAATTAACGTCGTATTTGCTTGCATCAATTGTAAAACGGGATTTGCAAACCAAAATAAAGCAATGTCGTTGATTGCCCGGTCGGTCAATTATAGGCAACCTCTTAGCGGTTTACTTCGTAGACGATAGTAGGTGACAGCTATTAAATAATGACAAGTGTACGCTAGACATAATTAATAATTTAGTGCTTTCACACTATTGAAATCCAGCGTTATTAATCATTTACAACGTGTACTCCCAATTTTAAAATAACTATGCAGAGTGTTGAATATTCAGAATTAAATTTTCCTGGAATTATGTTGCAGTAGCTTCCAAACTAATTAGTTTCACACAATAGGCCTATGCACGGTAAATTTTAAGCTTTCTGCTTTTCTGTCCTTGAAAGAGTTAACTAATTGATGCCAAATGTTTAAATGTTGACCCATATTTACTGCCTGTTGAATATTTTGAACCTGGAATTTGACTGGAAGCAGAAGTTGCAATAGCAACAGCTTTCAGAGAAATTACATTCAACATTTATTCAACTAACATATTTTCAAGAATTTGTTGTAGCTGGTTGATTGCAAACACGCTCTTGGCATAACCATTCAATGTTTAAAAAAAAATTAGAAATTGACCATAAGAAAACAATTTTTGACAATTTAGCACTACAATGACTGGCGCGATCATCGGGACACTAATTGCACTTTAATTTCCTCCAAACACTGTGGCAAAGTGTCAGTTGTTTAGCCAGTAGGCTAATTATCCACGAGATGCAAGATTTACCTCCCCTGGTTACGGCTATCCTCGATCGGGCAAAGAGAGTAGGTGTGTCGGTGACGTCAGCTGCCTTTCCAAAATGGCGCCTCTATCTACTGGTTACTTTAGCAATTTAAATTGAGGATATCTTTTTTATTTGTTGGTATAAAATTGTGCCCTTGGTCTCAAATTAATGCGGAAAATTAGTACTTTACGTCAGATGCATAACATCCTCCAGTGGCCTATCCCTTTAAGTCAGCTTGAAGCTATGGTAAATGACGCTCCTGACAAATGTCATTAAGTAGCAATAAGCGTCATAAAGATGACAATAGCTCAGAATCTGAGATTGAAGTAAATGATATGGATGATGATGCAATGTCAGTTGCAGAATCAGATGTGTCCATTCATTCTCAGATGAAAGATGAATTGATAATGTACCGAGCAGAAGGGTGTGAAGTGTTGGTGCCATATGTAACGGCGAGAGGTAGTCTACTGCGCCATGATTATGATATTTCCAAATATGAATATGTGTCTGTGGTAGAACTAAGAAACATTGAATTCGCAGTAAAATTAGGTAAATGGTTTAAGAAACGAGCTAAAAAAACTAATCAAGCTAATCTAATGATGGCTGTTGTAAACATCATTTTACAAATTATGATTATCTGCACCATCAATTGCAGAGGATTAAATACCGAATTCAAGCAGCGCCACTTGCTTGAAGAATTAGTAAAGGAGAGAGTTGATTTTGCTTTTCTACAAGAGACCAAAATTCGAAAAATTGAAGTGTATGAATCTCTCAAAGATATTTCAAAAGGGCATATTCGTATTCTTTATCACAAGATAATAGTGCGGGAGTGGCCATTCTTATCCTGCCCCACTGTCTCAACTATGTTGATGCTATATCCTCCTCATCAGATACAAATGGACGATGGATTTGTTTATCAATTGATGTACTAAACACAATATTAAATTTGATGTGCCTTTATGCGCCAACATCTCATCAATTGCGTCTTGAATTTCTAAATGATGTTTCCACAATAATTCAAGACAGAACGCCTGAACACCTAACTATGGGCGGTGACTTTAATTGCATATTAGATGAAGTTAAAGATAGAAACGCTAGGTCTAATTTTAATGACACATCTCATAATATTTTGAAACACATCTGTGAATATAAAAGCTTGTTAGACACTTATCGGATTGAAAATCCAGAGGATAGGGACTTTACTTGGTTTTCAACTGATGGAAAGAAAGCATCAAGATTGGACAGGATATATGTAAAACGACCATTGAAATGTTACATGTGTAAAACTAACATAAAACCAGTAACTTTCTCTGATCACAATATGTTTTCCATCACATTAGACAATGCTGACTGGGTCAAACGAGGAGATGGATTTTGGAAACTCAATGTAGCGTTGTTACGAGATAGTTGCTATCGCAAATGTGTAGACAGTTGTTGGAGGCATTGGGATGAAAAGAGAAGTTTGTATGAATGTATAACAGACTGGTGGGAGGATGTTGAATCCGACCTGAAACATATTTCAAGGCAGTATTCCATCAGGAAAGCACGAGAAATGCGAAAGCATAAAAAGGCGCTTCAGTGATCGGTGTGTGAAATTAAAAAGAAAATTAATGATGGAGAATATAATTATTACGAACTATTAGTTAAATTAAAAGGTAGACTAAATGAAATGGAGCAATATCAATTTGATGGGGCCAAAATACGTGCAAGAGCACAAATGCACACCGAGGGTGAAAAGCCTACACGTTACTTTTGTAACTTGGAAAAAGCAAGAGGTATAGAGAAATTAATGCGCTCACTGAAGACTAATGATGTATCAGTGTCCTCAAATGCAGAGATGATGGAAACAGTATCCAAATTTTACAAATCATTGCATAAATCTGAGGGAAGTGATGAAACTGCAACCAGATATATTTTTGCTAATATAACGCAAAGACTTCCAGATGCATGTCACGAACGTAGTGACCAATCACTAACAATTGATGATTTGACAAAATCCCTCAAAGGTATGAAGTTAGAAAAGTCTCCTGGCTGCGACGGACTTCCAGTCGAATTGTATCACACATTATGGCACATATTTGGTCCAGTATTAGAAGAAATAGCAGCTAGCATTTTTAAGCAAGGGCATCTCCCTCCATCAATGGCCCAAGCATATGTTCGGCTTATATACAAGAGGGATGACAGAAATAAAATACAGAATTATAGACCAATCTCTCTACTCTGTGTAGACTATATGATTATTAATCGGACACTAACATTAAAACTTGGCGCAGTCCTAGGCGAAGTAATTGATGGCGGTCAAACGTGCTCTGCACCAGGAAGAACCATATTAAACAACACATTGCTTATACGAGACCTTATTCAATTAGTTGAACAGGATTGCATCCCATGAACAATAATAGCACTTGAAATCAAAGCGGCGTTTGACAGACTTGAATGGGATTTCTTGTTTAAGTCTTTAGACCATATTGGCTTTGGTTCCAGATTTATTAAATGGGTCAATATTTTATATACTGATATAACAAGTTGCTATTTAGGAAATAATCATCTATCCGAACCTGTGGTGTTGGAACGAGGTGTCAGACAGGTTTGCTCATTGTCTCCGCTTCCATTCGTCATAGCTATGGAATCTTTGGGGGCCACATTGAGGCAACGTAATGATTTTCAAGGAAGTTGTATACGTGGCGTAGAAAGGCCACTAAAGGTGTCTCAATATGCAAATGATACGACTGTGTTTGCAGGTAAAAATTCAGATTTTAGAATTTTAAATGGAGTATTATCAGACTTTCAAAAGTCATCAGAGCTTAAAGTCAATAGAGACAAATCTAAGGGATTAGTTTTGGGCGCTTGGAAGGACAGAACTGACACTGTTATGGATATTAACTGGTCAGATGATGTCATAAAGAGTTTGGGTATTTACTTTAGTAGAGAACAGGATGTAATAATAAATTGGAAAGAAAGGCTATCCAAGCTAAAGTATGCATTACCAATTTGGAAACGACGTCGCCTAACTGTATTTGGCAGGACATTTGTCCTTAATAATTTAATTTCTTATGGACTGTGGTATACCGCTTTTGTAGTTCATATGCCCAAATCAGTAGAGTCAAAGATCAACACGTTACTTTTGTCCTTCCTATGGGAGGAGAAAGCCCATTTAGAATCGCAGTCAATCCTCACCAATGAAAAGCATGATGGAGGCCTGAATTTGGTTAATGTTTTAACAAAGTGTTCTTCGCTAACACTGAAATTCTTGAATAAGTTACTCACTTCAAACTCATCTTAGTCAAGTGTTTCAAGGACACTTCTGCAAAGGTACGTAGATCCATTTCCAGTAGAATGATTATTTGTGTGCAATAAACTGCCACCTAGCCATCAGAAGATACCAAACGTATATAAAGAACAGCTCGAAGCTTTAAAGATATTTACACGATCAATGCCACAACTCAGTTGTTGGGAAGATGCCTTAGAGCAATGTCTTTGGGGCAACGAGTTGATTCATGATAATGATGCTGTATTATATTTGCCCTCTATGGCCAAAAATGGCATTAAATATTTACGTGATTTAGTTAATCCAAAATCTCGCAAATGGATTGCGATGCAGGATGTATCAAGAGCAACATCAATGAGGCATATTGATGCCCAGCGCGTATTTCTTGGAATAAAGAATGCAATACCTGGTAAATGGTTCAAATTGCCGAAATCACGTGGCAACAGAGATATGTTGCAACCAGCATTAGTATTTTTGTCAGAGCATATAAAATACAACATGCATCTAGAGCCTGGTATGGAATGCTAATGCAAAGTCGGAGACAGACTCCTGTTGCAGTTAGGCATTGGAACACTTTAGGATGCACGTCAAAGAACTGGAAAAATGCGTGGAAAACAATACATCTACCTTGTCTACCAGCAAACGCACAGGACCTGGCAAGGTGATTACTCCATCGAAGGCTATTGGTCGGCCATCTGACTTATATGTGCAAAACAACAAGTACAGACAGGTGTTAATTATGTAATACCGAGGAGGAAACAATAGACCATCTGTTTATACAGTGTTGTATAGCTACGGGCTTTTGGGTATATATCAATATGCTCCTTGCTAAATTTGGAATCAGATATGTGAAATTACTGGCTGAAACAATTATGTTCAAAGATTGCTCATCTATCGGACGAATCATTACTAGCAAGGAGAAAGAATTGTTAGTAACCCTGTTATCAAAATCTAAAATTTTAATGTCTTAAGAGATGATAATTTTGACGAATAACCTAACCTTGGGAATCGGTATATTTAAATATCAATTGAGCATCGCGTCAATATTCTGGAGGTGATCCGACTTTCGAGTTCATTAGGTTAACAGAGTATGATATCTTACATATATACAATTAACATCCTGTTTTAAATGTTTACTGTAGGTGTATTTGTTCCAGGGTAATTTACAAAAACTTACAATGAAGTAAATTTAAAATGTGAACCCAGAGCGCCATCCATGTAGTCATAGTTTGTATACTCTTGCTTTGTGCATTTTACGACATAAAGGCTGCTACGCCTGCTCGGTATTTAAGAATCGGTCAACTGGCGTCAATGAGTGACATTTTGTTACTTATTGACGCGCCACCTCGCCACTAGTTGGCGAGCTGCACTCGCCATTTGGGCCCAATACTATACGGTGTGCTACGTTAAACTGCATATGATCTACTTAGCCTGCCGGTCAAGAATCGGCTCAATGACGTCAATGACTAGCAGTAACTTACTGCTAATTATTGATGAGTCGTGTTACCACTTATTGGGTAACTATGCTCGCCATTTGGGCCTACTACTACACGGTGTGCACATAGTAATGGCTTCGTTGAATTATATTTTGTTATCAGCTCTTTATTAAGTTTTATTTGCTATTTAGTTATGCCATGGGTGTGATATATTGTAATAGAGTATTTTAGCTTGCACTGTTTTGATATGTGTGGGTTTGTAAGCCTTTTTTTTAAAGGAGTTCCTCCTTGAGGTGTGTCCGACTGCGTCAGCGTCGGATTTTCAAAAAAAAAATAGTAGTAGTAGTAGTAGTAGTAGTAGTAGTAGTAGTAGTAGTAGTGGTAGTAGTAGTAGTAGTAGTAGTAGTAGTAGTAGTAGTAGTAGTAGTAGTAGTAGTAGTAGTAGTAGTAGTAGTACTAGTAGAAGTAGTAGGAGGAGTAGTATAAGTAGTGGCCGCAGCAGCAGCAGCCGTTTAGTTCCATATCTGCAGTGGAATAATCACAAATGATGTGGGATAACGGCAGCGAAGCGGACGTCCGTGTTTCTCCAAATAAACTAATCTCCACGCAGTATTCCAAGGGCTCGTTGTAGATATCGTGAAGTATTGTGACAGAAAACATATACATGTCAAGGTTGTGTGGCTTGGTTGATTGTAATTCAGGCAGCTTTCCAAATGGAATTGTACATACGTTACGAATGCGTTGTTCATAAGGGAAAGACGGCACCTTTCAATTTCACGACCATATCTGGATTGAGAAACACGAACATAACAAAACCATGGAATTACTCCTGTCTTGTGGGCATAATTACTTTAATGGAAAGCAAGCGCGATGACACAGAGACAGATTGACATATATACTACGTCTATGTCACATCGACACACGATGCGACTATATCAAACGATGTTGATTTTCAGCACACATTTCATTTCATGGATGATATTAGAAAAAAGTATAAAAGTTTACGTCGAAATGTTGTTTTCGCAGGAATATGTCCTTTATCAATATGGTGTATTGAATCAGGATATTGCTGATGTCATAATTATGAATGCATCTGATCTGTCAATCAGGTATCTGACGTCATAATCATGTTCGTCACACATAGTCTGACATTACAATGATAATTGGCAGAAATAATTCGTCGTGAAGCTTGAATAGTCATTCAAATGAACACATTGTATGTCTTTTGTGGATTTACTATTTAATAAGCATTATGTTGACTAATTGACTTAATAGTCAGCAACAGACGCCAATCAAATTAGTTTCAAAATAGTCAACACCGTACCTCTATCCATTGAAATTATGATACTGGTAATTCAGGTTTAAATGTATATAAAGCGATCCCAGCACACGTACACAGGTATGCCGGGTATAGCAAGAAATGAATCACCCATTGTCAAATCCTTTCAACATATGATCGATTGTCTCAAATACAAACAACAGTGACAGAAAGAATAGTGAGCTATGGCCTCGAGTAAGTACCACAATGGACTGGATTGCTCTCTATGGATGGATGCTACACTGCGTGTATTCGCACAATGCAGATAAGGTGCATGGCGATAGCCTAATTTATAATAAATTAACAACTAAGTGAGTTGATTGAAACTCTATTGTGATATTGTAAGAAATTTCACCCATTGGTGATATGACTATTAGAGTTGCGATTGACACAAACCCGCGCGTATGATCATACACCTAAGGCAAAACTTAACACTGCATTTAAATAGTGGGAATCCTCTATTCACGTGCACCTATTGCCATTTTGAAAGAGTTGCTGTCAAACGAGTGAGGTACATTCGCCTTGTTTCTCCAGAACTAATCTCAAATAAATTTTTGATGTGTTATTAATGTGATTTAGGTATTGCTCAATGGGGCACGGTTGCCTAGCCACTCAAATTGGTTCACGAGGCAAGGCAGCATTAGTGCACTGCCTCATCCAGTTAGAGCTTTGGCATAAATTAACTTCGCTGCACATGTGATAGTTGTCCTATTTGGTAGAGCCGGATGCTGACAGTCATTTAAAGGCTCAATTCAGTGCCAATTAGAAATGTTTCCGGAATACAGTGTTCGAAATGTCAGGGTGGGCCATTCCAGTACTAACATGTATCTAATGATCATACACGGAAGAGCATATTGATATTAATCAAATGAAATGAACGACTGAAAGCTACTGTCGGCACATTTTATACTGCTGTGGGAGGACGTCATTAATGAGGGATGCCTGCCATCGTGGCTTTGCCCTCATTTAACTTTGACTGCCCTCTTCTCGGGCTCTGTCTGTTTGAGACATAATGCAGAAATATTCCACAGGTTTGACCAAAGAATAAATGGATCAATGTGTAGCTATGCCCCGCCCATATCTAGTTACACCCTGCCTATACCTTGCACATTTTGGGATCGAATGAGGTCTACATACGTTACACCCTGGATTCCCATAATCCCAATTTAAAGGTAACTATGCAGCTAATACAGGTAGCGGATGGAAGCGACAGTGGGCAGTCAAATTAGTTGGGAAAATAGTCAATATAATGTTTATTAAATAGTAAAGACATTGCAATTCGTAGACCTGACGGGCTATGCAATGCGCACGACGGACCTAGATACGTTATTCATTAAGCATTTAATGGTGACGTTAGGCTATATGTGATGTACTTGATTATGACGGCCACTACTCATGTGGTAGGGCGGAGCTATCCATCCACATCATCGGGACAAGAGATGAATCCAACATGTCACACAATCTGATCTCTTAATCAAATTACGTCATTTGTTAACTGACGTCATCATCAAATGATGCAGAGCCATGCTAAAAGGAGTACGATTCCGAAGTAAACATGTGCATTGCAGCTTTATATTTAAAAAAACAATAAGCTGAATATTTTGAAACTAAATTAACTTGAAAATGTTGTAATAGTTTCCACCCAAACTAGTCGAAAATATTCAACCAATATAGTATCTGTATATAGTTACCTTGACTTTGATATCCCGCTAATTCTGTCTTCAAATTGTTTAAAAAAACCTATTCAAACACGCGTACATTGTGGGCGGAGCTTAGATGAAAATGGACGGGTCATCGTTAGAAATGGATTCTTTCAAGATGGCAACCATATATTTTATTGGAGAAACCAGACCAGACTGTTCACATGGCGGCACGTGTGTGATATTCTGTGTTTGGAAAATACTCATATTAGCCCTCTTCCTACAAATAACGTGATCGATTTCTAGCTATACCTCGCAGTTTTCTAGCCAATCACTGCCTACATTTTATCCGTGATGGAATTGATTTGAAACTGTAAAGCTTGAATTCCTAGAAGTACCTTTCAAGTTACGTTTTTTTGCTATGTTTTTGAATATTTTAAAACTAGGCTGTTTCCGTTGCTCTTGCTTGACGAATTCGGCCAAAGCAAACATATGCAGTGGTCTTAAGAACTGTCCATTTTCACGCCTAGAGACTATTTTTGAAAATTTTACCACTGTAATAACTGTCTCGACCACCGAGTCAGTCATTCCAGTGGTAACATTTCAAAAACAGTTTTCTCTTGGCCTGCAAATGGACATTCAGTAAGCACATATTTATAGTTTTTAGAACACATTTCCTCATTAAGGGATATACACATTCAACATAATGATTATTAACTCTTTCGTGACGCGCATTTCGATTTTCGTGACGGAGCTACGCCATTCTGTATGGGACCACAGCTAACAATCAGGCTGTATGCTATTACCCTTCGTAAGTGTCCGCAACTTCACCACTGTTTACCTACACACGATACTCCAATTGACAAATCATTTTCTGTGAGCAATATACTGTGGCATACTGTTGAGAAAATAGTTTCTTTCAGAACATTCCTCCCCCTTTTTGTGCGGGTAGGTCTTTACTACTGTTTACCTACACAACGATAATCCAATTGACAATTCCTTGCCTTTTAAAGAGGATGATGTTGTGCGTTTTATCATCCTAATTGCTGATACCGCATTATTACGAGACGTCCGTGGAAACCAGGTAGACTGAAAAAGTTATTACACATGTATAGAACACACAGTTTCTCTCAGCTGTACAGCTAACATGCGAAGTAAGTTAATGTCTTCTAATTTGCATTTTACCTGTTAAAGGCTCATACATCGTGTTTTAAATGCATTTAGATTAGAACACATGGCCAAGAAAAAGAATGACAACTAGAACACATATACTGAAGTAACTGTAAATCCGCCATGTTGTGTGGGTCCTAAAATCAAAATGTAACATTTCATTCAATCTCTTTTCCCACTTGATTCTTGGATGGTCATCATGTGAATTAGTTTCTATTACCTTACTCTTAGTAAATGCAAAGTCAAATGAGATGTGTATTGGCCGATGATCAGAGGTGCCACAAGCAGCATCAATGCGTGTGAGAATTATACTGTAGATTACTGTTGAGAAAATAGTCTATTTCTGAACTTTCCTCTCCCTTTTGGTTCAAGGTCTTTCCAATGTTTACTTACACACGACAATGCAATTGACAAATCCTTGCCTTTTAAAGAGGATGATCGTGTGTGTGTTATCAGCCCGATTGCTTATACCACATTATTCCACGTCCCCGGAACCAGCTAGACTGACACAGACAACAATCATGTATAAAACACAGTTCCTGTCAGTTGTCCAACTACCATACACAGTACGCTAATGTCTTCCAACACATGGCCAAGAAGAAATAATTGACAATTAAGCACGACATTAGTCGTAAATTTACACGTAAATATTCAACATCGTCCAGGAATTACGAAGTGATGCATTCATGAGAAAAATGTATACAAGACCAACTGAAAGGAAAACAATGACTTCATATGCATACAATGCATACTGAGACATCAAACGACAGGGTTCGCACGAAACATGAGGACGATGGACCATTTCAGTTTTAGATATGGCCCGCTCATTACTAGCTAAGCTCCAGCCACACCTCGATCGTGTTGGGATTGCTCAATTCACGAACTTCCTGACCTACGATGTCCAGAAAACTATACAGGTAAGCTGTTAAATAGTTTGAAACTAATTTGACTGAGCACTGTTTCTGCCTATGGCAGCGCAAAAACTGGTTTAAAAATTTGTCAACATAATGTTTATTAGATGGTAAAGCCATACAATTCGTCGAACTATTATGCGTTACAGACGGACTATATCGAGTCATTTATAACTTCATGATTATGACGTCATCCTACACGCCACATAGTTGATTATGACGTCATATGAGCGAAGGACACACTTGGAAAGGTTCATAATCCATGGCTAACCAAAGGAAGTAACGGAGAAGGAAAGCGCAATAGTCTGTGATCTCCATAGCGGGCTGTTATTAGCGTGCCTGTACAACATGGCAAACGATTGAGATTATTTCACGCATGGCCAACGACATTTCATCTGATTGCCAGAGACGGACCAGTGTCGGGTCGCTTGCCTCGAATAATGAAATGTGGCTTGAGTCAATTATTTGCTCACAGTTGAGTACCGAGCCGGGCACCAACGTCTTCAAATCTGTATAATTAGAGATGTTGCGTGGATTGGAGAAGGAGGAAATGAGATACAACAGGACTATAGAAGTTGTACTGTATTCGTGTGCCACCATGGCACATGATTTCTAGACCACGAGTGCTAAAGAGCCATCTTAAATGGCGTCAAGATGAATAGATAAATCCTTTCTGTTACTCAGGTATATGGCATCATAATCAATTACGTGACATGTAGGATGCCGGCACAATCATAATTGACAGAAAGATTATGTAATGAAGCTGGATTAGTTCGTTTCGTCTATGAATTGACCTCTCCGGTGTATCCTTCCATCATATGATCAATATGTGACTTGTATGGTTACGTCATAATCATTACCTCATGAATGATATGAGTCTGCTCGAATGCTTAATAGTCCTCCAGGTTGTATGAGTTGTATCTCTTTACTATGTAAGAAACATGCTGCCGACTATTTTGAAACTAATTTGACGAGGCGCTGTTGCTGCCATAGTAATTAGTTTCAAAATATTTAACAGCTTACCTGTATACCTTTCTGGAAATTGATAGTCACCGAGTTCATGGATCGATCAATCCCAACACATGCGAGGTATAGTTGGAGCTTAGCTAGAGATGGAAGTGCGTAGCTAAAACTGAAAAGATCCATTGCATGTCGTTGCTGGATTTACTAATGAATAACCATTTTGTTGAATAGTTTGACTAGACCAGTCAAATTTGTTTCAAAATATTCAACAGCTTATCTGGATTATTACGTTGAAAATGTTATTGTGAGAATGCATGGTTCAACTTGTATAAATCGATCCAACATTCACAACACGGGGGCGGAGCTTAGCTAGAAATGGGTGTGGCAGAGCTAGAAATGGCTTCCCCTTCCTTTTTGCTTTATAACCGCCATGTTGGCATAAAACGTGTGCTATCGGTTATTACACACTGACGTACGCACGCACGCACACACACACACGCAAGGACCGATGGACACCCACACACGCACGTCCACGCATGCACTGATTTGACTCAGTTGACTTATGGTCTATTTGCGTCTTTACTAAATCACGTAGACATTGGACCAGTGACTGTAATTAGTTACGCACGTCTTGCCCAGTTCAAACTGTCCATCTATCAGTCAAAACCAATATTAATGATCTCTGGATTCTGTCCAGTACATCACATATATGATGTTAAACATAGACACAAATTAGTCCCTTGGCCACACAAACAAATTACCCTCTGCGGAGAAGCGACCGCCATGCAAAGACATCATTAGAGGGCCGTCCTGGGCAATGATGACGTTTACAGTAGTTAATCCTGCTTACGGGGCATCTTCGCTGGACGCTGGTGGGCGGGGCACTTCGAAACTGGGAACATGATGATTTGAGATGACACGTCATCGAGAGAGAAATCTAGGCTTAATATGTGACAATATCGCTTGTATTTTCGATAATTAGAGGATTAAAAAACTAACTTTAATTTAAGGCAGGCAAGCGTGCAGCCATAAATGTGATTTGGCCTTATATGTCCTGACGAAGCAAATGTACTTGATGATTCCTAAAGGTACACATTCACACGAGAATGAACATAAAAGTAAAAGTGTATAAATGTAAAGGCTTACATTGTGGACCTCAATCTAATGAAACTAAATAACCTCAGTATTTGTTGATTTCATTTAGTATAAATTATTATAATTTGGTTAGGTGTGGAATGGGACTGGGGATGCGAATCTCTAATTAAACTTTACAAAACATTGTATTAATTTACAAGGAAGGAAGTATTCATATGTTAAAGTTAGTGATACGATTTTGTGGGTCTGGTATATTGTTCGTTCTGGCAAACGCTGAAAATAAACTGGCAGTCGAAATGTCAAGAAAGCTAGATTTGTTGCAAGCTAATTATTAACGCGTTATATATGTTGGAAAAAAATATCTGCGAAAAAACAAGTGTGGATTTTGGTATTGAATGCATTCTTGACATACGTCCAATCTCTTATTGTCACTGAGACTAACAATTCCAAAATGGCGTCAACCACATGGCGCGAAATAAACAACTGGTTTTCAAGCTACGGCCGCCGGACACATACGGCCAATAATGAAGTCAATTATTTTAACCAGACGCAGTTTGTGGATGCGCAACCCTAAGGCACAACAAGTCAGCCAGCTATACCTTATTCAAGTTTTTAATAAGAAGGAGGGTTGTTCAATTGAAACCTCAGAATTGCTTCAAACGTAGTACATTAAGCTGGAATGTGTAAAGCGATTCCACAAAACGTGTATGGCAACGGCTTGTGGGAGAATGAACATTAGCAAACGTCCATATGTGGTTGGAAGCTGTAGATATGCGATGATTGTTTCTTCAGAAGCCCGCGGACACCTCGCCATTTGACATTCCAAGAGTGTCGATTTCACAATTTCTGCTCAGATAATGTGTTGAATATCTCGAAACGTATTTTATATGAACTTGTTGCTGCCATATGCAGCAACATCTTACCGACAATATAGTTTCAAAATGGTAAACAAAATATGAATTACCTTGTAAACGAGTAGTCGAATTCGTCTTTTCATGGTTAACGAGAATAGCACACCCACGTTGCTCGAGATCGATTGCATCTGGGACGAATAATACAGACTAATGAGGACTAGCGATTTCAGATTAAATTGGCATGTCATCAGTAATTGCTGAGCTTAGTAATGGCAGAGTCCATTTATATTCTAAATAACAGTTTGGGAATTAGGACAGATTAGTATGCCTATTGAAGTATGGTGATACAGATTGATTAAACAGACAGATGGGACATCTCTTTTCAGGAGGTATTAGACAACATCGGGGGAAACAAATCATGTGTTTGGAATTGGCACAAATCCCCCTAAGAGGGAGATGGTCAATAGAGTCATTAATGGCCTGAGGAATCCTAAAGTTCAAGATATCGATGCAGACATGAAGGTACTAGATAATCTCATTCATAATATGTGGACAAAAGATATTTATTCCAGACGAGTACACCAACGTATCCATTGATAATGATCCAACTTAAGGTGGCATCCTTAGAAATTTTGCAAATTGACAAGGAATGACGCTACGTTAAATCTTCAGAATCTACCGTATATGTTATGCTGGAATGGCTGGGGGATTGTAATGCGTATCACTTATAGTTTTACATCAGACTCTAATGTTTGACATGAACTGAAACTTGGGTCGAACTCGGTTGTTTAACAAAGCTGGATCTTTTTAAATAAACATTCAGCGCGTTCATTGGCGCCGTATGCTTAATTCTTGTTTTTGTATATGTTTCCTCTATCTTAAGATATCTTTAAAGATTATTTCCTGCTCAGACGATGATAATTTGATAAGAGACGCACCCAGGTCTATGATTTGGTTACTCTACGTATATTCAAACTCTGCTGATTGGTATGCAACAATCGCCGGTTTGGTCATTTGTTATGGAGATCATATCGTATTATTTATAACACGCCTGTCAGTCTTTGCAAGATGAGGCGGAAAACTCAAACCTGGTGTGATATAAATGCGATCTGTTATATAATATTGCCCGAAATTATGCTCTGGTATTCTAAAAGTCTATACTCGTTAACCGGAAGTACCTCTAAATAGCCGGTAGCCGCCACTGGTGCAATACAGCACAAATAGCAGCGAGTGTAAAGTCTACTTATCCCACAACGTTGCTTTACAGAGCGAGCTTGAATGTAAAGTCTAGTTATCCACATAGTTGTTTTACAGAGCGCGTTTGATTGTAAAGTCTAGTTATCCCACATAGTTGTTTTATAGAGCGAGTTTGAATGTAAAGTCTAGTTATCTCACATAGTTGCTTTACAGATCATAGCGTCCTGTGGGATGATACACCAAGTTTTGATCTTAGGATCTTTCAAAGGCAGGAATTGTCAAATGGATTCTTAAAATAGACAATGTTGAGCAATACTCAATAGCGTCGCGCACACTGGACGCCTTCAATGGCTGATCTTCCAGGGCTATTTTTCACCTATGTGAGAACGCGGTGGTGGGATGGCTTGTGTGGGGGTGGGTGGGGTGGGGGAGGGGGATTAGTTGAGTGGAAATAGCTCTGCTACACTTCAGGATGCGTCGACGGCTGAAGACACTGTAATAAACAATAAGCAAGATCGTTCTAAAATATTACTTATATTTAACTTTTAATGATTCTAAACTTTATTTCAAACGATATACTGGTACATATCTGTAGAAAACTAGTCCTAACTCTATGAATCTCTCTCTCTCTCTCTCTATATATATATATATATATATATATCTGTCTGACTCCGTATACTTATATATCTCAGTCAATCTCGGACTATAAATCTATCTCTCTACCTAATACTATCTCTCTATCTCTAGCTCTGTCTCTCAGTGTTTCTCTCACTCATTCTATCTACCAAATATACAAATTCATTTACATTTTATAGCTAGCGTTCGCTAAAGCAAGGTAGTCAAGATACATGTTGGAAATAAATTCAGAACATGTCTAAAACGATTAATAATTTGTTTAAAGAATTACATTTTTACTAATAGTACTTTTGTGAATACCAGATTTATGCAATTCGGTAACATACATATAATTAACCACTTTCATTCTGTATACGTGCTAACAGTATTTTCTCTGACAAATTCAGAAAATCCTGATGACTATTCGGAAAACAATCAAAGTGAAAGTTGTTTCTGCTTAAGGAAGCAAGAACCTTCAGTCAAATTATATCAAACATACTCTGCAGGTTTCTTATGCCAATGTCATGAACTCATGTTTATGGGGATTCAGAATGAAACTGGTTATCAGATTATAAACATGTAGTTTCATAAGTATTGTATTATATATAAAGGTTCAGCATACACATATCTCGGAATACCGTAATTTCTTATATTCACACTGCAGGCCGGGCCGCTTTAATTGCCCTGGCTATTAATTGGGCTATTGCCCTCTATCCACTATACGCCTGGAATTGTCACTCCTGATTTCATATGATTCAGTTGGTCACAATTATGAACATTGTAATTTATGCTGGTTAAAATCAATAATATATAACTCCAAACAATATATCCTTTTACCTGGCCTAATAGCTCCATGACACTGGCAAGCAATGAACATATTGGGTCAAAGCACGGTATTCCATTGGCTAATACACCCACACCCCATGCCTTTAACTAGTGGAGGCATTGGTGGGTGTCAATCCGCTTACCCATCCTCCTTAAAAAGTGGCATGCAGACGTATTGCAATGCGTATTTCTCCCCATACATTGCCAATCAGGTATATTCAATTCTTCAATTCATAACTTTTCAGAACGTCATCAATAATGTTCTATATAAGCCTAATAAATGTTTCACTTGCCACCTGATAACGAAAGAGAGAGAGAGAGAGAGAGAGAGAGAGAGGTGAGGGAGGGAGGGAGGGAGGTAGGAAGGAAGGGAGGGAGGGATGGAGGGAGGGAGGGAGGGAGGGAGAGATGGAGAGAGAGAGTGAGAGAGAGAGAGAGAGGGAGAGAGGGGGCAGAGACAGAGAGGGAAGAAGGGGTGAGGGAGGCAGGGAGGGAGAGGGAGGGATGGAGGGATGGATGGATGGATGGAGAGAGGGGGAGTGAGAAAGAGAGAGAGAGAGGGCGAGAGAGAGAGAGAGAGAGAGAGAGAGAGAGAGAGGGAGAGAGCGAGAGAGAGAGAGAGAGAGACAGAGACAGGGGTGGGGGAGGAAGGAGAGGGTTTGGGATAGGGAGAGCGAGAGAGGTGCGCGATTTCGTCAAAATAAATGGAGTTCGAATTAAAACTTACCACCATTGAATCCTGTTGTTATTATTATTAACGGAGCAACCAGGCTACCACGACGTTTACATATTTCTCACCACCAACAGTCATGTTTTATTCCAGAATATTTTGCTGTAATAGCTTATTACTTTTACCCATGTCGCGTTTCACAAGGGTAATTGCGAGGATGGAGCTTCTTTTTCTTCTTCTCCTTCTAGTTCTTATTGTTCTTGTTCTTCTTGTGTTTGTGCGTGTTCTTCTTCTTCTTCTTCTTCTTCTATAAAGTCGGTTGAATTAGTGCTCTTCAAATTAGCAGTGTTTTCGTATGCATGCGATTTGATGTTTCAGTTGTACTTGCTCAGGGTATATAATAACGTTTGCTACCTTATGTTCGTGACTGTATTTTCGTTATTTGTTTCTGTTTTATTACGTATTTTGACATTCTAAGTTGAAAATAAGGCTGAGTTATGGTTGCATATCATCGCCATTGTGATAGCCGACCTGTTAGCCTAGCCGCTGGTCAGTTCGGGACATGCCTGATTACTGATTAAGCCTTTGTTACCCAACACTGGACACATTTGCGGACAGGGTAAAAAAAGACGCGATGAGTGAGCAATCCAGGTACGTTTTCTGATTATGTGCCGTTTGAAGGTATTGTTCATAAGAATGGTGCGAGCATGGATTGCCTGGACGACATAGCGATCGAGGAATATGTAAAAGGTGCGGCCCCTGCTGTCTCCCCTGAACATATCGTCGCTGTCTCGCGAGTTAGAGGCGGAATTAATATATACGTGAGAATTGATTGAGATGTTACACAATTATGCATTGAAAGACTCCAAGTTTCTGGTAGATACAATACCATTTTCTCGCTTGAGAATCAACCGACCGGGATTGTAATATCTAATGCTCAACCATTTATTCCTAACCATGTGATTAAACGTTGCTTGAAACATATGGTAAAGTCGTAGGAAGTTGTAGGCCTATACCGTTAGGCTGTAAGTTCCCTGAACTTAAGCATGTGAAGTGCTTCAGGAGACAGTTGCAAATCGTGCTTGAAAATGCTGCAGTACTGCCGGAATTTCTTGACATCGTCTGTGATGATAAACCCCACCATCTCTTTATTTCGACTGATGAAATCGTCTGCTTTAATTGTCACCTGAAAGGACATTTCCAATGATCCCGTCCGAATAATGTTGTGTCTCGATCAAATTCAGAAACTGACCCAGTTGCTGTGATCAATAGCGATGTAAAAAATACAAGCTTAAATAATGCCCGTATCGTTGTCAATTTCCCTATAGCTCAGTCAAAATCATCTGATACATCTACTGAACATTCATTAATCAGACAGTCGCTCAACAAATCGCCGAAAAACTCACGTAGCAGAAAAACGTCAACGAATCCAACTGAACAATCCGTTTGCAGTGTTAAATTATGATGACGACGATGATGATAATGGTGGTGATGACATTCATTTGGCGACCCAGTCTCAAAACGAAACTGCTACAAGCTCTGTTAGTGTTGTCAGTGAAGTACAAAATAATGATTGTGGTGATGATGCTGGTGGTGATGATAATAACGTCTTAGAGATTGAAATTCACCGTGAGGCAGGGATGTCGCAAGACAGCGCTATTGATACCATGGCGGTAATTTCGCAAGCGTCAGCATGTTCTACACATACTACGTCAAGCCAGGTGTACCATGTTGATCGCAAGAAAGCCTTTGCTGAACCCAGGACATCACGCAAATTATAGTGCACGAATCGTTGCGGAGGCTGGTAAAATGCTGCCTGTTTCCCAGGAGAATTTCTTATTAAATTCTTTTGAGAAGGACAGCTCAGACGGCGACAGCATGTCCATCGTATCGGAATTTTCAGATGCCACATATTTAGATGAGTCAAGGGCCGCAACCCCGTCATTTGAAGATGTAATACCTTTTATTGGAAGTTTAAAATACAGCAAAAAGGTTCTAGATAGGTGTCGTGATTATCAGCCAAACATTAAGTTATTAATGCATCAACTGCTTAGGCTAAAGAGCCAATCTGGTATAGATTCCTCTATGAAATCTCACATTGGTAAACTCATTTCAAAGCTACACCGTAGCTTTATGAATTGAAAGGTTGTTCATTTGTATTTTGTATTTTTTTGTATTGTTAAATAAGTATTTTTATAACACTGATCCCTTAAGGCTAGCATTATTGTATTTCATTATATTTTATTAGTCTATGTCATGGCCAATCTTTCATTTGTATCACTAAATACTAGGGATTGTCCTGATTCCTTTAAGCGTTTTCGGATGTTTAATGAATTACGCTCAGAGCTCTTGTCTGACATAGTGTTTTTTTTACAAGATACGCATACTACTTCTTCAGACGAATCGATATAGAAATTGGGGGAAGCCATATTTTCGCATTTTAATACCAGTCTGTCGGTGTGGCTGTACTTTTTAAAGCTAAGTATGATGTACATATTGTTGAAACAATTAACATTGTACCCGGTAGGATTTTACATGCCACATTCAAGATTCGTGATGATTTCTTTTATTTGATAAATCTATATAATCCTACAGAATGCCATGATAAATTACAATGCATAGATAGTGACAAACACACATTTCTACACTAGCGAATGCTTATCCGATCATTCTTGGTGGGGATTTAACTGTACAACAGACCATGAAATAGATAGAACGTCCGCAGTCGAACCCCATCGCACTACTGCCAGAAATCTCAACTCAATGCTCCAATTCCATAAGCTCTCAGATATTTTAGGTATTGTTATCCTTTGTCAAAAGTATTTACTTAGACCAGGTCCGATGGTAATTCCTCTAGACTAGATACGTTTTATATTTCTGCACATTTTATACAATTTATAAGATCATGCATAACAGTACCATGTAATGATTCCAATCACTCATTTGTCAAGTTTTCAATACAATTTAAAATATTGAAGCGAAAAAGTGCATACTAGTGTCTGAACACAGCTTTGTTGAAAGAAAAAGGCTATTGTAAATTAAAAACTGATTTTTGGGGAAAATGGCGGAAAAAGTTAACGACATTTGACTTTATACAAGACTGGTGGGATATGGATAAAAAGCACATATGTACCTTTTCCCAACCTTTTTTTCAAGCGAGCGGGCTGGCATAGTACGAGGGGCACGAGAAAGCTTGCAATCTGACATAGCCCGCCTAACTGTAAAACTACCAAAGACTGACAATATATTAATCCAATTGAAACAATAGCAATCACTGTTGGCGACTCTTCTTAAATCACAAGCTAGAGGCGCCTGGGTGAGGTCCCACTTTCAGCATCTTAATGAGTCTGATCGCCCGACAAAAACACTTTTTTGATCTTGAATACAAACGTGGGACAGACAAGACAATTTCACACGTAACGCTGGCATATGTACACCTGTAGATATAGGTTCAATTATATTAATGTATGACTTCTATAGTAACAATGTTGTCATATGTAAAAGATCCCAGAATATGTTATTAGCTGATTTTCCGCAGGTGAGCGAAATCTCGAAAAGTGACCTAGAAAGGCCCATTGAGTTCTCAAAAGCCTCTGTTTCAGTTAATATATTGAACAATAATACATCGTCTGGTATTGATGGCTTGCCATCTGAGTTTTATTAAACATTTTGGGAAACCATTGGCAAAGGTCTTCTCTTAGTGTTTAATCAATTAATCATGGATATGGGACAGCCTACGTCGTGTAGATGAGCAGTCATTACGTTATTTCCCAAGAAATGGAACCCCAGTCTTATACATTGGAGGCCCGTTTCCATTTTGTGCGTGGATTTACAAATATTTTCTAAAGTCCTTTACAACCGCGTGCGGACAATTCTACCAGAAATGATTCATGAGGATCAGACCTATTGACTGCCAGGGCGGGAGATCGCTAATAACATTACGTTAATCACAGATATTGTCGAATATTCAAATTCCCAGTCATTACCCCTAGGCATAGTACCACTTGGCCAAGAAAAGGCGTTTGACGTGTGAACCACGTTTATTTATTTGATACTTTGGAGAGTATTTTAAGATGCATTCAAACACTGTATAATGACACTCAAAGTTTATTAAAAATCAACAATGCATTGTCTACCCCATTTTCCTTCAAATGTGGTATTAGAAAAGGCTGCTCATTATCTGGTGCCCTGTATGCTATTTCCATAGAGACACTGTTGCACAAGTTGCGTTCCAACATGGGACTGGAGAGAGTAGCATTGCCTAATACCACGGATGAAAATGTAGCATGATCAGCCTATGCTGATGATGTAACAGCCTTTACTCCCTCAAATGAAGATATGTGTACTCTACAGTATTGGATAGACATATGTGATGCATCGTCTAATGCTAAAGTTAATTTGGAAAGACGGAAACACTGTCACTCATAGGCCGTATTATCGTAACAAATCTGCTCGCTGCTTCAAAACTTTGGTATAGGTTTGCTGTTGTGGATCCACCTATTGAACTCGTAAATTCCATTCAAAAACGCCTAGTTAACTTCGTTTGCCAAGGGAAGCATTGGGTAACGAGATAATTGCTATCCCTGCCACTAGCCAATGGCGGGCAAGGATTAGTGCATCTACGGTCTCGAATGCTAGCCTTTCGCATTTCTTATATACAGACTTTCCTCTGTTTAAGTAGCAATCATTCATGTGTTATGTTCACCAGCTGGTTCCTGAAACAGGTATACAAACTGAACTGTGATCGACGTTATTTTTTATTCAACTTGATGTCAATACCCTTAATGATATATCTTGTTTTTATAGATGCTTATTAAACTCTTTGTTTTTTCTTCAAGGTGTCAAGAATATCACACGCCGTTTGCAAAGCAGATGTTTTAAACGAACCACTTTTCCTCAATCCACTCGTCAAAATGCCACAACGGAGCTTACTTTTGTCTATGATGATTTTATTTAATTCAAGTATCACAACTATTGGCGACATTATACATATTGATCAAACGATAACTATAGGTCCTAAAATCAGGCATCGATCTTGAACATAAAGCTAGATGCATTATGGAATAGTATTCCACATGAGTGGATTGCAATGCTCAACCGCCCTGGCCATATTCCCCTTTGCTTGTGAAAACATTGTTTTCAAAGTCGACATTTTGAAACATTGAGCTATCGTCTACTTTGAAAGATGGTGTCTTTATGGTGCTCATACATACCAATTGAAAAAGAGGCCTATATACATTGTTATTATTGAAATATTATACAGCTAGTTTAAGGAACTCTGTTAACAATATATGGGAAGATATTCTATCCTTGGATACTTCATCGGTAGCATCCTGCCGTTGTTATTATGAATATCCATGCACCAATAATGAAGGTGGCATATCGTGGAAAATATTACAGGGGGCGTTGAATACAGGGGTGTTTCTTTACCGAGAGGGATACCGTACTAATGATGATTGTGTAGTATGTGATGAAAAGGAGGACTTTGGACATATGTTCATAACGTGTTCTCGTCTTCGCCCATTACTTCTAGCCATTAAACAAATTGTTCTCCAATTCATGGAGATTGATAAGTTCCATCCGGTTGATTATATACACGGATTTTCATGTCCGCATTGTTAATCTAAATCTGAAAGTAGAATTCGTCATCGGTTGGCTAATTGAGTAATTTCAAATGCCAAAACGCCGACGTATAACACGCCAACGTCTGATGGATGGTCACGGAATCACGTTGAATTTCACTATAACAAAAATGAAGGGTTATTAAACGAATTTCCTTTAACAATCTCTTGTGTATTGTGGAAAACAATGATCTTAAGTTTAATGATGTTTTCTAAGATAAATGTCTATTGGCTCGGGGTGTGCGATCGCCATTAGTACGGTGCCGGGCTGGTGAAGAGATATACTTGTTAGAATGGAGGGTTAGATTGCGTTTTTATGATAATTTTAATGTGAAATTGTAAAAAAAATATTGTTTACGATTTGTAAATAAAGTACATGAAAAGTCTTCTTCTTCTTCTTCTTCTTCTTCTTCATTTTCTGCTTCGACCTAATAACGATTGTGCAGGATGTTGTGCGCAGGAATACCGTGCACATAGTTGCGTTACATGATCTCGTCTCAAACCATTGCTTCTAGCTATCAGACGGACTGCTTTACATGTGTTGGATGTTGATACTTTTCACTGCATTGATTGCATACAAGGTGCTAACTGTCCTCAATGGTCCTGAAAATCTGAACGCAAAATCTGACATCGTTTGTTTAACTGGGTTATCAAGAACACACAAATGGCAGCAACAGTCACACGCCAGCGACTACTGGATGAACGTGATCAAACAGATCCTCTTAGGGAGTGTTTGCCGAGAATGAGATCACGCATTCATATCGCATTTCAATATTAAAACACCATGAATGATCTTTAGAATACTTCCACCGTTTTTGTCCTTTGATAATCTAATGTGTAGCGTAGAAAATGACGAGCTTACATGTAATGGAGATTTCTGAAACATTACTGACAAATGGGTTAGTCTGATGGCGTGCTGGTAGTGATTAGAGACGGCAGCATGTTCTATCATTGTGCTGGAGCATTGTGCTGATACGTTTGTGATCATTATTGGTCAATTTGGCTGGATGTTCGTAGGGTCCCGAACACGTTTGCCGATTTTGGGTCAAAAGCCAAAGCGTAGCAGCAACATATTTCAAGAAATTAGTGAAAATATACATTTGTATGCATTCTTCAATACGCCTGGTTCTACTCGTGCAATCTCCTCCAACCATTGGCGGAGAGTTTTGCATGGGCTACCGAACACGTAATTCTGTAGCCAAAGACTAAAACGCAACAGCAACTGCTCCCAGCAACATTGTTTTCAAAGTCGACATTTTGAAACATTTTTCAATAATTTTACAAGAGCGATCTTTTCCCGAACATAGGTTGATGTTTGTCTATGGGGTCCTGAAAACGTATGCCAATTTTGCGGTCAAACTCTAAAGCGCAACAGCAACAGCATACTTTCTAAAAGAGACACTTTTGTCTTTACGGCGGACTGAAAAAAATATGTCAACGATCCAAGGATTGGACAAAGTCGTCCTTGATTATATTCAACAGGGTATGTTGTGCAATTTGAAATTGTTCAGGCCTGCTAAAATCTATGCAATATCTGTCTTCTCTTGTCTAAAGTGCTTACTGATGAAAACAATAATTTCTGCGTCAATGAACAGAATAATCGCTATGTAACAGAACATCAACATCTCTGTTTAATATCCGCATTCAGGTCAAGCAGATTCATCTAATGGATATCCCTCAATACCACTGCAGAAGGCGTTTTGACCGGTTCGCCATTAAAACAGTTAATCTGCTATTGTCGTTGTCGTCATCGTCGTCGTCGTCGTCGTTGTCGTCATCGTCGTCGTTGTCGTTGTTGTCGTCGTCACAGCCGTCGACGCCGACGCTCAGGTCGACGCCGGCACTGCCTGCACCAAACTCGGAGTTGGGGCGATGGCATCTAAGCTGTTACCTATTTTCAAATGAGTGTGTGTAGTAATTTCCTCTTCAACGGCCTTGCCGCCAGCCATTTCTCCGTCTCAGCATATACAGATGTCCAGAAATCACATCACTTCGACATAGAATTACCCAGCTTCCTTCTCAAGGCCACGTCACTATTTGCTTTCTGTGTTTAATCGATTGTCTGTATCAAGTGAACATAATCAGTAAGGTGTGAAGGAAAGTGGGTGATTGCTAGAAGCTAGGCCAACAACTGTGCAAGGTACAACAGGAGATCCATGTGCTGCTGCCATGGTGTAGGACTAAATCGTGCTAAGAACAATATTATGTATCGTCAAGTGTGTTATTTACATTGGTGAACAGGATGCTTCTGTGAATATATAGCTGTGTATAAAAGAGCAACAGATGTGGTCAATGATGGGTACAAATATTACACAAATCCATGAACACCTATGAACGGTCATAGACAGATGCAACACTGATAGGATTTGGTACACACACACCCACGCACGCACGCACGCACGCTCGCACACACTCACTCACTCACTCACTCACGCACGCACGCACGCACGCACGCACGCACGCACGCACGCACGCACGCACGCACGCACAAACAAACAAACACACAAACAAGCACAGACACGTGCGCAAGCTCACAAGCACACATGCATGCACACACGCACACGTCAGACTAGACAATTGCTGATTGCCGGATGGATAACATGTACAAAAGACGGTTGCGGATGGTGCTGTGGATGTCATGGATGTGGCAGGTAGCATTTTGTAATACGGTTATGATGCTGTTGTTAGTTGAATTTGATTTGTTAATGTCACTGCTGTGCTGCTGCCTGGGACCGTTATGTCGATGGCTGTGTTTATCATAATTGTTATTGAGCTTCCATTCATTGCAAAATCGAAATGCTGGGTATTGGAATATCATTACACTTACACCGTGTAGCAGGACGACTGAGCTGTAAAAAGCGCAATCAGAATGCTTTCCCATCAAGTTCACTCACGTTTTAAACTAGCTCACACAATGCCCTGTGTTGCCAATGTATTCTTGGCATACAAATAAATCTTGTCTATTTTTGTGATTTTCGTTCATTTCCAATTGCCAGCGATTGAGCAGTCTGCTCATTTTTCCCCCTTTCTTAGTTTCCTTAAGAATTGGAGATGTTAGAAATTCAAAGTGGAGGCCATTTCATTTGGCGGTATTGATGGATGTATTGCCTAACATTGATCATACACATCAATTTCCTAGTGCAATCTGCTCATGTCTATGATCTCTTTTAAACGCCCACCTACCCGACCTCACTCACACACACACGCACGCACGCACGCACGAACGCACGCACATAGACTCCCCCCACACATACACACGCACGCACGCACGCACGCACGCACGCACTCACGCACGCACGCACGCACGCACGCACGCACGCACGCACGCACGCACGCACGCACGCACGCACGCACGCACGCAGACATACATACGCACGCACGCACGCACGCACGCACGCACGCACGCACGCACGCACGCACGCACGCACGCACGCACGCACGCACGCACGCACGCACGCACGCACGCACGCACGCACGCTCGCACGCACGCACGCACGCACGCACGCACGCACACTCACACAACTATACACACAGACACACGCATCCGCACACCCACACTCACAGCTGCCAGTCAAATTAGTTTCAAAGTAGTCAACATTCTATCGGAAAAAAATGTATTATTTCGTATCTGTACATGATATCTGTTTAAGCAACCTCGTGCTGGTGCGCAATGATTTACTTGTCCTTGTTGTAGCGGCTTCTTTTAAGAGATTGATCGCAATACAATACGTTTGTTAATGTAATTCCATTCTTTATCAATGGAGAAATAAATGTCCGATGACATATCTTGAAACCTTTTCGCTGAAGAAAATAGATCAGCATAGAAATTTCCGTTTGCAGTTTGATACTATCGCCCCAACAAGGTGGTAAAATGACATTTTGATTTAAGACATCTTGGTGAATGTTCAGCAAAAGAATTAAAGAGTAAATTGTCTCATATTTGTTTCAAGATATTATCCCCGTAGATGACATGCTACTTTGGTATCTCAGTGCAGATACGGTTATAATTCGTCCAAGCAGTATGTAAGGACATGTATTTCAGTCAATTCGCTTTAAATCCCCTCTGCATGTTAAACAATGAACACAGTTGAAGCCCCGGGTTCTATACCATCAAGGTCAATTTAGTGTATGAATCCCATTATAAATCATGTGTTAAGTTACATCGTCACCTTTTTAACAGTATGCATTATTGATTTGGGTTCTGAACTATGCGTGCAAATCTCCAGACGCTCTCTTTTATCTCACATCAACTACAAATAAAGCTGCTACATCCTTTAATCACTTTCCCCAAGCAATATTCATAGGCTGGTATCTGAATGTGAGGGAATTCCTTTTAGCAACATTGTCAATATTAACGTCTTTTCAATATTGATATTGGTAGTACGTGTGCAAGTCCATTACAGCCACAATGTGTGCCAATTGACATATCGCCGAACGTAGCCACGACATGTTGCCGATTTGTATTTCCATTGCATAAGACATATTGAAGACATTTTACAGACAAGATTATGTGCACGTTGAATTCGATTTGCGCATACACAATTAATTTTCAAGAACTTCAAAGTACTGGAATTTGTTATGAAGATGTGATGTGTAACTGTTTACTGCGGGTGCATGGAGTGGAAACATATGTCAGCTGTAATCAATGTTTCGTCACCAGCATCCACGGCGTCTTATCTTTCACAAGCATCCTATATTTACTATATTGTTTTTCTCTTGTTGTGCTCTTAGATTTACTTCTGAAGTCTGAGCTCAAAACACTTAACACGGTGATGTTATGGTGCGATGCCACCCAGTTCGGAAGACGCTGAGGTAAACTTTTCTGACATTTGAAGAACATGTTCAAGGTTTGAACATTCCTATCGTGCTGCCCTCACATATAATGTAACTATCTTGTATAGTTTAAGATTTTGGTATGTGACAGCAGTGATTTGTGATGGCTCGCACGATGTATTTGCGAGGCCAATCATCAAGTCTGCGCATTGAGGTTCTTTGGCGCAACCCAGCTGTCACAGTCGCATATCATTATTGAACATAGGTAACATCGCAAAGGCGCAGCTTGTCTTTGATTGGAATATTTTAGAACCTCAAATACATGACTGGAAAACAATGTGTTTTGATATATAACAATTGAAATGTCAGTGGAACTTCAGCAAAGTGAGTTCAAGATTCTGCTCATTATCCACTTTGCCTCGTCCCGAGGTAGGATACTGTCACCAGTCAAGGTTACTTCATAATGAGGTTTGTGGTTTTGAGGTATTTTTGCATTTATTGAAAGCACTTAACCAAGGGCTCCATTCATCAGCCATGAAATCAGCATTATCTGCATAACCCATCTCTATTGTTTAGTTTAGAGATTAGAAGGTTCTGTCTTGTCTGATGTTCTTGAGCAGTTGCCAGAACTGCAGCACGGTGAGAGATGAAGATACATGGTGATAAATAATTACTTTGTGCTGATCCTATTCCTGTTAAATTTGCAGGAACATACTATGTATATTGAAACGCATGCATGACTGATGTGTCCATGCATCCAGTGGCACATGTGCACATTACTTATGCTAGATATTATATTAGGCAATATCTCTGCAACAGGTGACTTAATAATTGTCCCTAGAATAATTGGTCATTTCTGAATGGTGTACATAACATAGTCTGATAATGGTGTGTTATCCTTGTGTCATACATATCTAGTTATAGGGAATGATATAAGCCATTAATGAACTAATCTGTATGACTAACTGGTCACTGCGCTGCAGTCAATTTGTACATAACAAATGTTGCAGTGGACATTGTATTCGAATTGTTGTCTATGGAAGTGTTATTGCTGTTGAGTAAACGCATGCAATTATTGTGACTGGTGCTATTGTGGTGGATATGCTCCTATATGTTTATTGTGGTGAAGAATGTGTTTGTCATTGAGGCTGCTGTATATGTGTGATGGTGAAAGTTGTTGTGTTTTGTAGGTGATTAGCATGTGGGGTTGTTGTGATTTCCCCAACTGGAAACACACACAACTATATTGAGTCGACTGCCATCTGTTTAACATGTGGTGTAGGGGTTTGTGGCTGATGTAGTGGATGACGTGGCTGCGGATGGTTGTGTGTTGTTTTCTTGTTGTAGTGTGATTAGTTGAAGACGTGTTGTTAATGGCATAGATATGATACATGGCCAGGCTGTGATGTTGGTGGATGCCGTGACCATGCTTGTCATTGAGATTCTTCTTATAGCAAGGTCGACTGGGTTGGGGTGCACATATCTTTTAAGCTAACATTCTGTCACCGACAGACTGAATTGTATAGACTGTAATCAGAAAATATTTCCCTCAAGAGTAGCTACATATTCTTTAACTAGCAGAGATTATAGCTTGTGTTGCCAATGATCTCTTGAAATCTAAACCACACCAAGTTGATTTTGTGCTTTTTGTTCATTTCTGATTGAGAGTAATTGAACATTCTGCTCATTTTCCTTCTTTTGTCAGATTCGCTAAGAAGTGGAAATGATATTAGAAGTTACACATGGTCGGCGCTTTCCTCAGGTGGTTTGAATCCCATATTTTGTAATGCAGTGATTACACAGCCAGTGTTGTATTTTAATATAAATGCTAATCAAATAGTCAGTTTATCTGTAAATGAACAGGGAGCATTAACTGTAAAATAAATTCCTGAGCATGTATAACAACACTCAATTCTTCAAGAAGAATGAAACCCTAGTACACTCGCTTCCTATTATCTGTAATAATTCAGAAACATGCAATCGAGTTCAATTTATGTTATAGAATTTCTTCCAGAATGACCCAAGTTATGTGTTTATGAGAAATCTATGCGATAATTTACCATAGTGCAACAACAGAAAGCCGTCGTGCAATCGTGTGCAGTAATGCAAAGTAAACAAATGGCATTTCGGGTTCGACACGTTGTTCTTAAACTGTTCTTCCTACCCTTGCTGCATAGCAGATGGTCTAGCACGTAACACAGCGATTCACTCCGCAGATTCATAGTTAAAGCAATTATTACAACCCGCACCGATGTCCGGTCAATAGATTAAAATCAATTTATCAAATAGTGCAAGCAATTGATATCCAGCTGTTTAATGAATAACCCAATGTGGCCACAAATTAAGAATAAAATTGTGTTATTTATCTAATGTGGCAAAGCGTGGTCTCTATTGAAAATTCCCCTTACATGTTGAGTGATAGATGGTCATTCCGTGATCTCCCGCAAGGGTAAACACTAAACATAACTTCCGGATCTTTGCATAATAACTTGATTGTTAACCCTTTGAAACTGAAAAGCTGATTTTGAAACTCATTTACAGTTGAACAGATATCATGCCGACTATTTTGAAACGTATTTAACCGCAAGCCCGAGGTAGAAACAGGCTCCTGTCAAAACCAGCAAAGTTGGCTGGTCCGGCAATAACTGCTTGCGTTAGTACTGCTCTGAAATTAATATGGAATGTTTAAGGTGTTTTTTCATGTGTTAACTGTGTTTATCCCAGTAGCTATATATGGGATATCACAAGCGACCTTGTTACGCCATGATGTGTGTCATGGACTAAAAGCCTTTGTGTATGTTATATAAATGCCAATCAATTAGTGATTTCAAATTTAGATGAATAGTGTACATTAACTGTGTTACTAAATTCTCGAAAATGTATGCCAACGACCATCACTACAATGATGGCCGCATAGATTGCTCTTCCCAACTTACTTTATAGTGATTGACCCTGGGAGATTAATAGGCAATACAATTATCACTCTGCATGGTAACCTCAGATCAATATATTGATACAAATTCCCCAGAGAGTGCCATGCATTGATACTGGCTCTGTGAAGACTAACTCAACGTGGCCATAGCTTAGGTATGTCAATATGATATACTACCCAATGTAACAAAGTGTGGTCTCTATTGATCAATGGGTGAGTTGAGCTTTTGGTAAGTCCTGCCCATATATATCAAGATAACTATGCAGCTGATCTGTCGAGTATTTTGAAAATAATTAGGCTGGATGCTGTTTCTGCTTATCGCAACAACAGTGTATAATCAAATAAATTTCGAAATTAAATGTGTATTAAATAGTAAATTAATCATAGACATTCAATTCGTTCACTGGACGGACTGTTTCTGCATCTTGATGGAGTATTTATGGCAAAATTGAATGCGATGTCAGCTTACAAGTGACGTTATTGATTATGACGTCATATACCAGATCGCAGGATCAGATTAATAAATTCCCATGACATATATGTTGATAGATAATAGTTCTTGTCTATGCTTCATTATACAATTGGTCTCCATAAAATAGTCATAAACGCTTACTTAAGAATATGTATATGACTAGATCCACTGTCATCCATACACATTCTATAGCTAATGGAGTGTGATTTTTCAACGCATTCACTCGAAATTACAGTATCCTAATTGGTTGACAATTATACAGGAACGCTGTTGAACATTTTTGAAATTAATCTAACGGGAAGATGTGTCTACAATAAACATCGACGATTTGTAGTCTAATTAGTGTCAATGAATTTAACAGAATATCTCATTACAGAATGTTTTGTCCTGGTCAACGAGGGTTAATTGACTATTTAAAGTAGGCAATCACCACGTTATCTTAGGCAACAATCATTTCTTCTGGGTACAAATTACGTTTGCTAATGGAATGAGTGGATCTCTTTCTAAATAACCCACATCTTTTTCTAGCTATGCTCCGCCCACCTTTAACGTGTGCTGGAATCAATTTCCATATTTTGAAAAATGAATTCCCAGAATTACAATTTAAAGGGACCTATCGACGTATTGTGTTGAATATTTGAGACTAAATTGGCTGGTTTAGGATGGTGTTAAATTACATTCAACATATTCAACAACATGTTTATTAAATAGTAAATACATCAAGGGCATACACATCGTTCAATCGATAGACCTTCCAATTTTCATGACGGATATAGATACAACATTATTTTTGTGATGTCAGCCTGCATGTGACGTAATTGTGTAAGAACGCATACACCTGAGCAACAGATCGGTTCCCTTTGTTTGCATGCATTGCGAGACGACGTGTCTTTAATGTTCTTCGTGCGCCTTTCCCAATGGCAGAAGTTGTCAGAGGTTTACAACTTATTTTAGCGTGGCATGCCAAATGTCGTTAGAAGCCTTTACTCAATTGCAAGCAGTTTATTTAAAGCCATGGATATGGTGCAAGGCCTGCAAATAAACTGCTTGCAATTGAGTAAATCCAAATCTACAATAGTTGTAATTCTTTTGCCTGGATTTAATCAGAATTGGCAGCTAATAATTTTTATCAGTTTGAGTAACAGAACAGAAATGAATTGAGCAAACAACTATTTATTTACTCATTATATTTAAATTAATTGAGCAAATGATTAAATGTCTTGCAAAATACTAAAAACATGCACTGATCATATGTGTTATAATGTGCCCTTCATGCTAAAAGTGTTTGATTCATGACATAGATGTAATCGTAGAAACTTGTACCATAGTAATTAATCCCACAATATGGCTGGGAAATGGATACCTTAATTATGGCAAAGAGATATATCATAATATTATATTACGTTGTAATATTTGCATTAGCCTTGTAATAGTAACAAAATGATCCAAAGATGACCATTAGATCTCACCATATGGCAGGGAAAGGGACACTTAAATGTTTCAAAACAATGCATACCATAGATTTAATAGTAGTAGTATTAGTAGTAGTAGTAGTAGTAGTAGTAGTAGTAGTGGTAGTAGTAGTAGTAGTAGTAGTAGTAGTAGTAGTAGTAGTAGTAGTAGTGGTAGTAGTAGTAGTAGTAGTAGTGGTAGTAGTAGTAGTAGTAGTAGTAGTAGTGGTGGTAGTAGTAGTAGTAGTAGTAGTAGTAGTAGTAGTAGTAGTAGTAGTAGTAGTTGCAGTAGTAGTAGGAAGAGGATGAGGATGAGGAGGAGGACGAGGAGTAGTAGTAGTAGTAGTAGTAGTAGTAGTAGTAGTAGTAGTAGTAGTAGTAGTAGTAGTAGTAGTAGTAGTAGTAGTAGTAGTAGTAGTAGTAGTAGTAGTAGTAGTAGTAGGAGTAGTAGTCGAAGTGAACGCACGCGTTTATTTAGCTCTGCAATTACTGCCCGAATTTGCTAGTTTCTAGCGCGATTTTGTAGATAAATTTTATACATATATTTCGTATTAGTGTTTCCTTTCAAACTTTATGTTTAATTTGTAAATTCTTGTCTTGGTTGGAGCGCATTTTGTGTCTCCATTTTCTAAAGGCATTCCTCTTAGCTGGCGGTTTCCGCCATTTAGTAGGGCTCCTCTTACTGTGGTCAATGCAATACATTTCTAGCTGCGCCAGTCTGCTATTTCTATAGTTCGTAGGCTAGCGCATTATATTTGGCACGATCGCTTGAGTGAGTGGATTTAATTCCTTTGTCATTTGTAAGCACAAGCCTAGTTCTTTAACTATATAAATCCTTATAGTCAGTTGGCTGTCCCCGGTCAACTCGAACAGACTAACAAATATATGACTGTAATATGTTAGTATGCATTAGGAAACCACTTTAATCGGTTAGGTGTTAGTGAACCACTTAGAAAGTGGTTCAAACTATCAAATATACGACTGTACTCTCTATTCGTATATTTGTTGGTAGACGTCAGGGTTTCAAAAGGGGACACTATTTATTTAGTGTTTAGCTCTTTCCCCGACGTCTTGGTGTTATATATTTGTATTATATATTGTAGTAGTATGGGGTACCTCTTTTTATAAAACACCATGGCAACCTCATATAAGCGTACCCTGAGTCTTAAAATCACGACAAAGGCTTGGGGTGTTTCGGCAATTGAGGTGTATCATGGGTTGAAGGATGTAGTTGGGGCAGGGCCACGGGTCCTTCAAGGTCTCGTTAATGTTTCCAAATCTGTATGGAATGTCACCGTAGTTAATGAAAGTGTGAAGGAAAAGTTGCTCGACGAGGTCCTTGTCGTGAAGGGTGAGGTGTGTAATGTGAAGGAAATAGATTCTGATCGTCGATTTGTCAAGATGAAGGTTCCATTAGAGATCCCAGATGAACGGGTTATCACTGAATTGATCAAGTATGGCAAAGTGGACAAAGTAGAACACGAGACCTATCCATTTGATCGAACCTTAGAAAATGGCATCAGAAGAATTTGGTTTGAAAAGGTAGAACAACCTCTCCCAAGCAAGGTCACCATAGATGGTCGATTTATCTTGCCATTATGGTACAGGGGGCAAATCAAAGAGTGTAGAATCTGCTTAAGCACAGAACATCTTGCAACAGATTGCCCTAACAAAAACAAATGTCTAGTTTGTGGATCATCTGATCATTTTAAGTGGCGATGCCCGCAGAACAAATATGTCAAAAAGGGTGCTGATAAAAGTGCAGAGCAAGTTGTCTCTAAAGAGAATGTCATAGAACCGGTAGCTGCTGAGATTGTAGCTGAAATCCATACTAATGGGAAGCATGTTGCTAAGGAAAATCTCATCTAACCAGTAGTTGCTGAGATTGTAGCTGAAGTCCATGTTAATGAGAAGCCTGGGGAAAAAACTAAGAATCCAATCGCTGTAGTGGCAGGCGATGAAATAGAGGTTCTAGATGAGGGGCTAAGTCTTACTCCAGTAACAAGTCAATCCAAGTTTGATGACAGAGAGGCTAATTCCACACAAGTTGAAGATGATGATCAATACCCTCTGGAAGAGAGTTTTAATTTAGGGCAAGTAAAATTCAGGTCGCAAGATACTCAAACTAACTTTGATTTTCCACTGAGTACACTCAATCTAGCCGATTTAAATAATATAGAGAAAGTAATTGGTGTCTCGGATCGATTGAGTGGAACAAAGCGACAGAAAGATGGAGAGAGTTCTGAATCAGAAATAGAGGAAAGTGATATAGAAGACGATAATATGTCAGTCGCTGAATATGATATATCCATTCAAACACAGAGTTCTAAATCACCTGATGAAATGGTCATGTACAGGTCAGAGGCAGGAGCGGTGTTAGTTCCATATGTGACGGCAAATGGTGTTAAATATAGGCATCTGCGTCATGATTCAGATATATTAAAATATAAGCATTTGGAAAAAGTTGAGCTAACTAATGCAGCGTTTGTGAGTAAAATAGGTAAATGGTCTAAGAGAGGGTCGAAAAAAACAAAATCTAGTTAGCTTAATAATGGCGGTTTTACACAGCATTTTATTACCTTTTATGCTAATTTGCACACTCAATTGTAGAGGCTTAAGTAGTGACATAAAGCAACGTCACTTACAAGAGACTCTGAAAAATGAGCAGATTGACATTGCTTTGATACAGGAAACAAAAATTCAGAAGTCAGAATCATACGATAATTTAGAAAAGATTTCTGGATCCAGAATATTTTATTCGTTATCTCAAGATAATAGTGCAGGCGTAGCAATTGTTATACTCCCTCGTTGTTCAGCCTATGTAAATATAATCTCATCAGTATCAGGTGCAAATTGTCGCTGGGTGAGAGTCACTCTAGATATACAACAAACACGTATCACGTTGCTGTGTATATATGCACCTGCATCTCATCAACTACGTCGTAATTTTTTTAAGGAGATGTCTAAAACAGCACTAGATAACATCACTGAAAACTTAGTAATGGGTGGTGACTTTAATTGTGTCATAGACAAAGAAAATGACAGGAATGCAACTTCAACTTATACTGATACATCACATAGACTCTTAAAAGAAATATGTGATAATGAAAATGTAGTTGACAGCTATAGAATATCAAAACCTCATGGTAAAGATCTTACATGTTTTTCGGTAGATGGTAGAGTTGGTTCAAGGATCGACATAATTTATGTGAATAGTTTGTTAACAGGGTACTGGAGAGATGTTAATATTAAGCCAGTTGCATTCTCCGATCATAACATGGTTTGTGTAGCCTTTGCCAATGCTGACTGGGTAACAAAAGGGGTCGGGTTTTGGAAATTAAACACAACACTGTTGGGAGAAGAATTTTATAAGAATAATATAGAGAGTTGTTGGCAACATTGGATTAACAGGAAAGCATCATATAAGAGCACATTGCAATGGTGGGAGGATGTAAAACTGGATTTAAAGTATGTTTCCCGAAAGTATGCTATTAGAAAAGCACAGGAAATACGCAAACGCAAGAAAACACTTCATGGATCACTGATGCAAATTAATGCTAAAGTAAATAATGATGAAGATAATTATTATGAATTACTGGTTAAAATTAAAAGTAAAATAAGAGATATAGAACAATATGAGTTTGAGGGTGCAAAAATTAGAGCAAGAGCCCAGATGCATGCAGACGGGGAAAAGCAAACCCGATATTTTTGCACATTAGAAAAAGCACGGGCAATAGATAAGGTGATGTGCTCATTAAACATGCCGGATGGTTCAACCGTCTTTACCAACAATGAAATGAGTACTATTGTATGCAATTACTATGAGTCATTGTACAAGTCAGAGGGAATTGATGAAGATGCAAAATTGGATTTGTTAGCAAATATAGACAAAAAGGTGTCAGACACAGGCAGTGAATTTTGTGATCAACCCTTAACACTAGAAGATTTAACTAAATCCCTTAAAGGTACGAAACTAGAAAAATCACCGGGGTGTGATGGCCTTCCAGTTGAATTTTACCAAACGTTTTGGCACCTTGTAGGTCCAATAATGGAAGAATTGGGCACTGAAATTTTTTAGAAAGGCCATTTACCACCAACTATGGCTAGGACATACGTAAGGCTAATATATAAAGGAAATGACAGACGTCTAATTCAGAACTACAGACCAATTTCTCTACTATGTGTAGACTACAAAATAATATCCAGAGCACTAACATTGAAACTAGGTAGTGTTTTAGGAGAAATCATTGGAACAGAGCAGACATGTGCTGTACCAAGGAGGACAATTCTAACCAATAACATGGTAATAAGAAACCTTATACAATTGGTTGAGAAGGATAGCATCCCTTCAGCTGTGATTGCCTTGGACAATGAAAAGGCATTTGACCGTGTGGAATGGGATTTTCTTTTTAATTCTTTGCAATCGTTTGGGTTAGGCTCAAACTTTATTAAATGGGTTAGGATTTTATATACGGATATCAAGAGTAGCTATTTAGTGAACAATCAATTATCCAGAGAAATTGTCTTAGGACGTATGGTTAGACAGGGGTGTTCCCTATCGCCATTATTATTTGTTATTGTGATGGAATCACTTGGCATAGCATTGAGGCAAAATAATAACTTTCAAGGCATATGTATTCGTGGCATAGAAAGACCACTTAAGCTGTCACAATATGCCGATGACACAACTGTGTTTACCAGTTCAAACAATGATTTTGCAATTTTAAACCACGTACTAGAAAAGTTCCAAAATGCATCTGGTTTGAAAATCAATAAAGGAAAATCCAAAGGATTATTTTTGGGGCCATGGAAAGAGCGGAATGACCAGCCACTTGAAATCAATTGGTCTAATGATACCATTAAGATTTTAGGCATCTATTTTGGCAGGAAACCGAATACAATACAGCATTGGAATGAACGAGTATCTAAGCTTAAGAGAATATTAGTAAATTGGAAGCGTCATCGTCTTTCAATCTTTGGTAGAGTGTTTGTTGTCAACAACTTGGCATTATCTGGGCTATGGTATACATCATCTGTTGTACACATGCCAAAACATGTAGAAAAGGAGGTTAATGAGTTGATATTGTCATTCATATGGGAAGAAAAGAATCATTTAGTTTCCCATCGTGTTCTCAATAATGCTAAGTTTGAAGGAGGACTTGATTTAATTGATATTAAAGTGAAATGTGTTTCTTTAAGGTTAAAATTTTTGGATGATCTTATTACATCAGATGAGACGTGGGCATGTGTTTCACGAGCTCTGATGGAGAGAATTGTTGAACCATTTCTGGCGGAGCATGTTTTTACCTCAAAGAAGCCACCTCCGAATAGCCAAATGATACCAGATGTGTTTAAAGATCAAGTTAAGGAGTTAGAAATATTTGACAGATACATGCCTCCACCTACGTGCTGGAAGGAAGTACTAGAACAGCAATTGTGGGGCAATAGTAATATATGTTATAACAATGCAGTACTTTATCTACAGTCCTTTGCAAAATATGGCATTCAACATTTATCTGATATGATACACCCTCAAACACGTAGATGGATTTCAATGCAAGAAGTAGCTAGAAAAACACATATGGGGCATATAGATGTCCAGCGGTTGCTAAATAAAATAAAACATGCTGTACCAATTGAATGGTTTCGTTTGCCAAATGTAAATAATAATAGTTTGACTCCACAACCCGCATTAGTTCTTGATGATGAGATGTTAAAATACAAGATGAGATCCAAGGAATGGTACCATATTATGAGACGAAAACAAGTAACACCTCCCATAGCAATTAGGAGATGGGATGACTCAAGCTATAAACCATCCAGTTGGAAAAATGTATGGAAAATCTTACATTCTCCATACATACCAAATATGGCTCGTGATTTAGTGTGGCGATTACTGCATCGACGGCTATGGGTGGGACACTTGACATACAAGTGCAATATTACGACTTCTGATAGGTGTTACTTATGTCAAACAGACGAGGAAACAATCGAGCATTTATTTGCGGAATGTCCAATATCGTCACAATTTTGGGACTATATCAGCCAAATCTTGGCAAAATTTGGAGCGAAGCCCATTGTTCTAGACACGCATGTAGTCTTATTTAGAGAATTTAGATCAAGCGGTGTAAATATCATAAAGTCTGAAAGGACTATTTTAATAACAATACTAACCATAGGTGTTTGGGCCATTTGGAAACATCGGTGTGCACAGACGAAAAATCCATCTATGGGCAATCACAATAGAGCAATAAAGGCAATATTTCGTTCATTGCTGCTGAATCATATTCCTTGCGAATATTTTAGATTAAAGCAGCATGGTAAAGAAAAGTATTCAAGGACATATGGTGCAAAACAAACATAGTTTCAATAGAGTTGGGAGCTGTAAAAATAAATGAGCCTGCACTAGGTTAAATCATTTAATTACTACAGCTGATTTATCTGTGTCTTTTAATTAATCTGTGTCATGTAATTCATTTTAGTCTGCACTTTGATATTGTTATGTTTAATAATTCATGTTAACAAATAAACAGACTGGGGTAATTTAATAATCAAGCGATAAAGTAAGTTGCCATTGAATTATAAAATTGTCCCAGGTAATTTTAGGAATTTGCACAGAGTTTTATAGGGTCATTTGTTCCCGGGTAATTTACAAAACCTTACAACAAAGTAAATCAAAAATGGAAACAAGAGCGCCATCTATTTCTATCTATTTTTCTGTAATTTTCCTGCTGATTATATATGTTATGCTACCCAAATGCTACTACGCCCGCTGATCTTTAAAGACTCAGCCCACTGGCGTCAATGATTGACTTATTTGTCATTGATTGACGAGTCACTTTTCATTTGTTGAATAGTTGCACTCGCCACACGGGCCTACTACCACACATGGATTGAATGGTAATTTACAAAACCTTACAATAAAGTAAATTAGAAATGTGAACAAGAGCGCCATTAATTGTTCTGAAATTTTTCTGCCGACTATATGTATTATACTACCCAAATGCTACTACGCCCTCTGATCTTTAGAGAATCAGCCCACTGGCGTCAATGATTGACTTATTTGTAATAGATTGACGAGGCACTTTTCATTTGTTGGATAGTTGCACTCGCCACACGGGTCTACTACTACACCTGGGTTGAATAGTAATGCCTTTGTTAAGTTTATTTTGCTATCGGAGCTTTATCAGCCTATTGTTTTGTATCTATACTTTTTAAGCCATATGTATTTATAGATTGTATTAATGCTCATTATTTAGCATTGTTTTGGTGTAATATTAATCAAGATTGCTAGTTCACCAGGTTTTTTTCTGGGTGTTTGCAAGCCTTTTTAAAGGAGTTCCTCCGTGAAGTTTGTCCGACTGCGTCAGCGTCGGTTTTTCAAAAAGAAAAAAGAAAAAAAATTAGTTGTAGTAGTATTAGTAGTAGTGGTAGTTGTAGTGGTAGTGGTAGTGGTAGTAGTAGTAGTAATAGTAGTAGTAGTGGTAGTAGTAGTAGTAGTAGTAGTAGTAGTAGTAGTAGTAGTAGTAGTAGTCGTAGTAGTAGTAGTTGCAGTAGTAGTAGGAAGAGGGTGAGGAGGAGGAGGAGGAGGACGAGGAGCAGTAGTAGTAGTAGTAGTAGTAGTAGTAGTAGTAGTAGTAGTAGTAGTAGTAGTAGTAGTAGTAGTAGTAGTGGTAGTAGTAGTAGTAGTAGTAGTAGTAGTAGTAATAGTAATAGTAATAGTAATAGTAGTAGTAGTAGTAGTAGTAGTAGTAGTAGTAGTAGTAGTAGTAGTAGTAGTAGTAGTAGTAGTAGTAGTAGTAGTAGTATCAGAAGCAGTAGCAGTAGCAGTAGCAGTAGCAGTAACAGTAGTAGGAGCAGCAGCAGCAGCAGCAAAAGTAGTAGTCGTGCTTGTTTCGTAATAGTAGCAAAATGATTCCAAAGAAAATACATTTACTAGCAAATATATTTTTTTCGTTTTCCTAAATATATATTTTATAAAAATGGATCTGAGAAACGCATTTATGTACGAGAGCTTGTCAATATAAACTAGAGTGAGTACATGATTGAAACAGTTATCTATCATGCCGCCGAGAACTTCAATGAATATTTGTAGCAGAGCAGTTAACGCTTTCCCGATGAAGCCGGCCAAAAACTGGCGTCTGTAGTGGTCTTGGGTAATGCCTATTTTCAGGCCAAGAAAAGACTATTTCTGAAAATTTACCACTGAAATACTGACTGGATGACTGAGTCAGTCATTCCAGCGGTTAATTTTCAAAAAGAGTCTTCTCTTGCCCTGCAAATGCACACTCAATGAATAACTGTATTAATTTCTTTTGAACAATTTTAGTCATTAAAAGGTTTTAAAAATCATCAACCACTAGTAAAACTTGCTTAGAACGCCATTGATCAACACACTGCCTAAAACGCAGTATGTACAGAACTATCAGACACTCTAACGCAATTCGAGATTGTCTGAAAGTATCAAAGACTATACAAGCGTGCATCAGCTTGCTAACACATTATGCTCTCTATGAGCTTAGACTGTGCATCAGTCGTATTAAAAAAAATGATGTATGACAGCGCCACACAGCTATATAGCAATATGGAATGACAAAGAAATTATATTAATTTTGAATTATGCTGTCTGATTTAAGCAGTCTTACTCACAGAATCCTAAATATATCTGTGTTGGCTGTCGCTTGAGCTCTCGTACCACAAATATTACTAAACACGAAGCCATAGAAATGGGCAGGCGTGGTCATATTTGCGGAAAATTATATGTACACGCATTACCATCTTACTTTAAGGCCTCAAAGACAAATACCAGTGGGATAGCATTTCTATATCTGTGTTGAAGGTAGTGCATACTGAATTTTCTCCAACATACAATGCACATTTTCTCAATGCTTTCCTTCACTAAAAGGTATACTGCGATGTTTTATTGCCACATACCTTGCTATAACGATGTCAACCTGACATTTTTCAGAATGAATATGATTTTCAATTTCCTCCGTGTTGTGTTACTAATAATTTTATGATCTTTTTATGATCCTATTTCCTTGATATATTTTTTAGAGATTCACATTGAAGAATAAACGATGTGAGTAGATCAAAGGTACCATTCTTGTAAGTGGTTTATTGAGTTAAGTATTGCCTCCATTTGATCGTGCCCAATATTGCGGCCAGGGCGAGATGTTGATTCTATACTTCATATTTCGTCGTCTGTTTCAACATTTCTCACTTTACAATTCACCAATGTCTGCTACACGTCATTTAGGGATGTGCTGATTAGAAATTAAATTAAAAGCTTCATTATCAACTGCCTGACATAACAGCAGGTGGATATTTGTAATTTGTGGACCAGGCATTATTTGATCTAGTACAAAATAAAAATATCACATATAAGGAAATCTCATTTTGTACCCGATACGGCTCGGGCAGAATATCTACTTTTCTCGGTTGATAGTTTTCGTTTAAGTCGGTAGGTACTGTTTTCTGCCGGTCCTTTATGAGGTTAGGGATTTGAGGCTAACAATCACCATGAAAGTCAAGAACCTACTGTGATGTTACATACGTTCATATAATGTTGTGCAACTGTAAAATCTAAAAAATGACGCAAAGGTAGCTGTTAGATCAACTTGTTAAGTGCTTTGCTATCAGACCTGAAAGAACGTAATCTCATACCTCTAAAACACCGAATAATGAACATAATATGAGGTCCGGACCCTCCCCTCGCAGGCAACATGACACAGTGGAGAATGTTGAAGAAAAATGGATTACAGGTGAAAGATTGTTTTACTTCGTCAGCTGCAGAACACCGTCACCCATCATCATCATCATCATCATCATCATCATCATGTGCATCATTATCATCACCATCAAATGCATGCAACATATCTTGTATGATTAAAACATGGAAAGTACGCATGGCAAGTATCTATGAACACCATGTATGCCAGACACTCTTTTCCAAGGTGGCGAGTCATTTGAGATGAAGGTAGTGAGTAGATTGGTTATTGATAGGAATATTACGCCTTCTTCGAAAGGAGTAAGCATGTTTGTATTCCATAGATGTGCATGCAGAATGGCATTGTTGCATATTGAGTCAGGCACCTTTGGGTCAATTACAGCTATGCATGTCCAATTTAAGGCTAGCCTAAGCATGTGCTGTGCTCTGTGTCCACATCTACAAAGCTTGTAAAGGACACTACTGCAGAAACCTCGCAAGTGTGCTGCGTACCAATTTAAAAGAAGGCAGAGAAGATATGTTGACATCCAAGAAGAACCTCTGTGAGCTAATGACTCTCGACGAGGAGGGGAACCAGTTTCCAAATAAGAAGAAGAAGAAGCAGCAGCAGCAGAAGAAGAAGAAGAAGAAGAAGAAGACCTTTCATATACTTGATTAATTATGAAATATTGCAACTGCGCATGAATATACATTAAAAAAATGCTGTTGCAAAAGAATCAGTCTAAATGCAAAATAATAAATACTTTTAAAACAATTTGCAAAAAAGAAGAATATCTTACTGCCAATAAAATCAGTTAATAAGGTTAAGACATAAATATACAGCATAAAATCCATTACAAAACAGCAAATATAGTTTTAAAAGGTGTAAAAAATGTAAGCTTTAAGCTAACATTAACCAGTATCATAGAGACATAATTCACAACAATATAATTTTAAGTGTTGGCTTGTACCTTGTACTACAGAAATATAAGAAGTGGCGATAAACAACATCAAATACCGTTGAATTTTAGAATACTGTCCTCAATGCTGCAGATTTGTCAAAAGCCCAAAAATGATCAAAGTTCTCTAATAAATCGTTTTCTTTGTGATATGTATATTCAATAATACTACGAGACCTTAATCTAGAGATGCATTCTCGCAGGGGGGTCCATTTGACTGTAGCCATCCATCAGGCATTGGCGAGTTACATAGGTCGCCATTTTGGCATTAGCTATAATCCAGTTAGATGGATGGTGTCAAATTTTGCGTTCAGATTTTGACGGGCAATGTGACCCCTTTGAAATAATGTTCATGTTTAAATTCATCAACATCTAACAAATTTAAAGCAGATCTTCTAATGGCTAAAAGTAAAGGTTGCAGACGTGAGCAGGTTATAAAAAGTGCGCCAAATCCTCCCTTTCACCGCAGTATGCACACACATCAGTAATGCAATAGCCAGCTTTAAAAAGAAAGACACCTGTATTTAGGGCTCCATGAAAACCTGTCCATGACAAGTCACCTTCATAATATGTACACGGGTATTCATAAAAACACAGACAGCAATCTGTAGATGTGATTTCAAGAGCTAAAAGATCTGACCATATGTTACTCACATGTGTGTGCAGGACGTTCCAATACCATTTCAATAAGGACAGTTTGTACACATCTTCCTTGCAGAGTGTCGGTACACATACAGTAAAACAGACTCTTCATCAAAATTGCATAATAGTTCATATCTATACACTGACCTGGGTATATCAATAGGACGATCTAATAGAGAAAGCCATTCAGTTAGCAAGCTATTCCAGATAATGCTTAAATTAGCGAGATCAGTTGATCGTTTTGTAAAATACCATCTACCTTTGCAACATTAGCACTTATACAGTCACTAAGAAAGAACGCATGTCCTATTGGAGCATTCGTAATAAAAGGATTCAGAGTCAATGGTTCCTGTAAAAAGTATATTTTACAGATAGGTTGTGATACTCTCGCTACATCGAATTGAAACCATGACGTCAGCAAACTTTTTATAAAAACTGGGTACATTATCAACATAATTTATATCCAGATGTATTGAAACAATCTGATTATCAAATCTGATAATTTGATAATTTAATTTATGTATCTGTTTAAGAAACCAGCTAGTAAATTTGAAACACATGTGATAAACACAGTTATTGAGAAAGGATTGGACATACAATATACGGAAGGCATGTATTCGAGAAACGATATGTACAAGTCCTTGTCCACCTTTTTCTAACGGTGAATACAACAATTCCTTTGGAAGCCAGTGTTTCCCAGACCATGCAAAATTCGTTAACATTTTTTGAATATCATTAACAATATAACCAGGTGGATCAATAACAGCTAACCTGTGCCACAGCTTAGAAGCAGCAAGCAGGTTAGTTTTAATAATGCGACCTCTGAAGGATACTGCTTTTGGCAATGGTACCCAGTTGACAAGTTTGGTACTGATTTCATTTTCAATGTTGGTCAAATTTTGATTCCTGTATTCTGCAGAATTGCATATATAAACACCAAGGCTCTTCAAACCATTGTTGTTCCATTTTAACCCTAGGGGCTCATCAACATGAATTTTCCATAAGCCAGTCCATAGGCCTTCTGTTTTAGAATGATTAATCTTTGCATTGGACGCTGCTTCATAAATACTTAACCATTCTTGAAAATTAACAAAGTCCTTATCACATGTACACAAAGCAGTTATATCGTCGGCAAATGCTGAGCAAGAACATTTTCATCCATATCAGACATAGCTACCCCCTTCAGACCTTTGTCTGAACGTAATGTATTTAACAGTGGTTCTATACAAATGCTATACAAAGAACCTGATAAAGAGCAGCCCTGTCTGACACCGTGTTTGAAAGAAACATGCGTGGACAGTAGATTGTTTATTTTTAAGAGACATGATGCTTCTGTGAACAGGGGTTGTATACATCTTACAAAAAAAAATCACCAAATCCAAAAGCATGTTGGGTATCTTGTAAATACTTGTGATTCACTCTGTCAAACACTTTCTCTTGATCTAAGGATACTAATCCAACTGGTAATTGCTTATAGTTTGAGTAGTCAACTACATCCGTTATTAATCTAATGTTATTACAGATCGTACGGCCGGGAACACAATAACTTTGATCAATGCAAATTATTTCAGCAAGTGTCGCACGTATTCGATTATACAATGACTTTGAACATATTTTGGCGTCGACACATAAAAGAGACGCCGGCCTCCAATTTTTCAAACAAGTTAAATCACTCTTTTTGGGTAGTAAGGTAACTATTGATCTTCTACACGACGTAGGGAGCAACATGTCTAGAATTGATTGATCAAAACCTTGAAGAAATCAGGACCAATAGTTTGCCAAAACGTTTTATAAAATTCGACGGGTAACCCATCAATTCCCCCAGAGACTTATTATTCTTAAGTGTATTAACCACTATTGTAAATTCTGATAAATCTAATCCACGTTCTAAATTATTTTTTGAATATTCACTCAATTTAGGTATGTCTGAGAGCAATACATTTTCGGACAAATATACAAGCATCTGATGTATTATATAGTTCACTATACAAATCATGAGCATGAGACAAAATGTCTGAGTCAGTATTAACCATCAAACCATTGGGTAATTTCAACTGTGAAATTGTTTTATTCATAGCGCACTTACTTTCAAGGTTAAAGAAATATTTAGTTGGTTTGTCTAATTCATTTATGTGCCAGCACTTAGATCTTATCCAGGCAGCTTTCGCTTGGTCTCTCAGAAAGTGCACTAATCCCATTTGTTTTTGATTAATTATCTCATTTACCTCATCGTTGTTTGGCATTTGGGCTGATAGTTGATCAATTTCATTTTGCAAATACGATCGCTGTTCTCGAAAAATATAGCCCATTCTCGTGAGTAAGGCTGAGCTATAGAAACTATATGCTTTTTAGCGATCTCTCACTAATCCTGAAGAGAGCGAAAATCATGTTTACATTTTCGACATTCAAACCAAAAATCATGTACTAAATAATTGTACTTCGTTTCACTCAATGCAGCTGTATTCAAACGCCAATATGCGCTTCTGCGTTTTACTGATTTGAGCTGAAAGATAACTCTTACGAAATCATGATCAGTATAATTACAAGGAATGACCGAACAACCTTTGATAAACTGCTTCAAATTACATGACATATAGAGCCTGTCAAGTCGCGAAGCAGTTTCATCAGATCTGGACCACATGAATGTTTTTGACTCAGGGTACAGAGATCGATACGTGTCAATAAACTTCTGACGTAATACTAAAGATTTCAGAGCATCACTCCTAAAATTCAGGGTTCTATGGCTGATGTTCTATCAAGGTTACTGTAGCTCACCGGGTAGTGTTGGGCCATTCCGAACACACGTGTCATGCG
>CM067359.1:134544636-134561474 GCA_034401795.1 Chaetoderma sp. LZ-2023a | reverse complement strand
GCATGACACGTGTGTTTTTTCGTCAGTTTTCTTCTACAATCTCCACTGTGCAGTATCTTTCGCTAGCACCCTAAGATCATTATGTTTCTTATGGTATGCAGTCTACTTGCAAACAAGTTGATGATATGGCATGCTGCCACACAGAACCGAGGCGTGCAATGCCTTCTGAGCTGTCATATATTCTGGCATTGCTGGTGTACTGCGCCCAGCGATCGTGTAACCATGTTGGATAGTTTTTCACAATGTTGATTTTAAGAGTTTGATATACTACCAGTAGTGGCAAACTCGCCCATGCGATGGCAATCATCAGATCTGTGCATGGGGGTGTTTGGCGCTTCCCAACTATCACAGCGTTATAGCATTATTGAGGCACATGCGGCATCTTATAGGTGCACCCTGACTCGCATTGAAATTTTAAATTGGATCCTCGAATCCAGGATTGAATAGGATGGGAAAGCAATGAGTTTTCTTATATAGCAAATTGCAATGTCGGTTGAACTACCGAGAGGTGTGTTCAAGATTCTGTTCATTCTTCCTCTCGCCTCATCCCAAAGTAACATACCTTAATCAGTCCCGTTTACTTCATAAAGTGGTGTGTGGTTTTTAGCTGTTTTGCAACTATTGAAAGCACGTCATCAAGGGATTCGTTTATCATTAAAAAATCAACATTATTTGCATGCTTACTCTCTAAGGCCATGTCTAGTTTTTAGATTAATAGGTTCAGTCTTGTCGGCTGTCTCGATCAGATGCCAGAACTTCAGCAATGTAAAACAGGAAGAGCACTGGTGATAAACAGCCGCTTTGCGCTGATCATATTGGTGTGCAATTTTGCAGAAATCATTGATTTGACACGAACAGCTAATGTTGTGCAGACATCATTGATATGACACGAACAGCTAATGTTGTGCAGAAATCATTGATTTGACACGAGCAGCTAATGTTGTGGCTTCCAGTAGTCTCCCTACATGTAGTTTGTTGTCGCCATATCTAATTCACCACATGTACCACCACCCTCACAACAGTAAAGCTAAACACATGAGGTTTTCCAGTGTGACTCCTGATTTTACCATACTATGAATGTTGGAATGCATGCCTGATTGGCGTGTGCATGTATTCAGTTGCAAATATGTTTGTGGCTCTAGACATAGGGATGATCCTGACCTCTCAGTCAAGTATATGATTGTATTATCAATTGCGCCATATGTAGGCTGACGTCACAACAAAAATACGTACCGAAATAACGTAACTAGGCCCGTCGTAAACATTGAATAGTCTGTCAGTTGTATGAATTGTATGGCTTTAATATTTAATAAACATTATGTTGAATATTTTGAAACTAATTTAACTAGATGCTGTTGTTGCCATTGGCAGCAACAAATTGGCAGCAACAACCCTCAGTCAAATTAGTTTCAAAACATTCAACAGCTTAGGTGTATAGCTATCATAAACTTGTGATTTGGGGAAATGAGGAATCCAAATGTATAACACGATCCCATTACGCGAAAAACATGGGCGGAGCTTAGCTAGAAATGGGCGGGGCATAAGTAAAAGTGGATTCATACATCATTGTTCTGGAAATAAATTATCTTTTTCTAAACGTTGAACATATCCTAGGCAGTCGATGATACGATAACTGTATCAATACATAGCTGTTTAAATAGAACTGCTTAAGCCAATAAGAAACCAGCCTATGGCACTAACTGGCCACTGTGGTTCTGTGAATTTGCATATGGCAAATGGTGCAGTGGTAACTTATTCTAAGGTAATGTCTACGGAAGTGGCATTCTGGTTGGGTACACACATGTGATGACCCTGCTTTGTCGTATCATGGTGGATAAGCTCCTATATGGAGGCTGTGTTGGAGAATGATTGTTGAACATATATATGTGTGATGATTCTGGTGGTGGTTGGTGTCTTGTAGGTGATTAGCATGCGGAGGTGGTATGATTTTCTTAACTCGCAATGAAGTATTGCACACATGTTAACATGCATTGTAGGAGTTTGTTGGTAGTGCAGTGGATATCGTAGATGGCGTTGCTTACACTTTCCTTTATTATTGCAGTGTTGTGAGTAGTTGTACATTGCGATGTCGTAATTCAGCACTGCGATGTTGATGGATGCCATTGTTATTAACCCCGCCTGTGTCAACAGCGCCTCGAAGGGCTCAATATGCTACTTTTATTAATTAACCCTTTCAATGTTTAAAGACATTTCAAATATTTGCTCAATGAATGACCATTTACTGGTCAAGAGAAATGTTCTTTTTTTTTAAATTTACCACTGGTATTTAGGAAATGTTTTTTAAAGAGTTGGTCTTATAGGGTTGATCGTCTATAAAATCTACAGTATTGCTTATACAGTGTCGATTTGCAGGTGATCGAGCCAGTCATTTCAGTGATAAGATTTCAAAAATAGTATTTTCTTAAACTGCAAATAGACCGACCTGAAGACTAATACAGAGGTCGTGTTTCCATTATACCGATACGGTGACACATGAGGGGTTAAGATTCCCTTTACGACAAAGGCGATCTGGGTTTGTGTGAAACTACCATTTAAGCTTGCATGTTGCTGTCACTGACAGACATAACTGTATAGGTTGTAATCAGAAAACCTTCTCCTCAAGAGTGGTCACGTTTCCTTTACCTATCCCAGATTATGACTTGTGGTGCCAGTGTTTTCTTGGCATCTGATCCAAATCAGTTGCTTTTGCCACTTTTCTTCATTTCCGATTGCAGTAATTCAGCAGTCTGCTCATTTTCCTTCTTTTGACAGTTTCGCTAGGAAGCGGAAATAATGTTAGACGTTCAAAGTGATCGGTGTTTCCTCAGGTGTATTGATGCCCGTATTTCTAATGAAGAGAACTTATATAACCAGTTCAGCATTGTAATATAAATGCTATTCAAATAGTCAGTTTATATGTAAATGCACATGGAGCATTAACTGTAAAATACAGTCTAGAACATGTATAACAGCAATCAATTCCTCAATAAGGTTGAAGCCCCAATGCAATCACTTCCACTTACCTTTAATATGTTCAATATCGCTTAAGAAATTTCATCCATAATGCCCCCAAGTTATATGTTTACAATAAAGATATGTGACAATTCACCTTAGTACAACAACCCCAGCTCATCATGCAGTCCTTTGCGCTAAGGTAAAGCAAACATATGGTATTTCTTGTTGGACACGTTGCTATTGAGCTGTCCATTACTCCCACCCACCCACCCACCCCCACGCCCAACCCACCACACCCACCCCACCTCACCCCACTTACTGTATAGCAGAGTGGCTATGGTATACCATGGTGATTCATTCAGCGGATGCATAGTCAATTACATTATGCCTACACACACAATGTCCACTCAATAGATCAATATAAATTTATCAAAGCGGTCAAGCAATTAATATCTATATTGCATAATTATCCTGACATGATGGCTGCTCGGTATTCACATCGTGATATGCATTGTTATGCTCGTGCCCCCAGAGGAGTAAACACTAACAGTTACTGGCAAATCTATAGATAATAACTTGATGTTTTATATGCTTAACCATTTGAAACTGAAAAGTCGATTTTGAAACTCATTTACTGTTGAATAAATAGTATGCTGAATATTTTGAAACGTATTTAACTGCCAGCTGTAGCTACCGTCGGCCGAAACAGGTTCTTCTCAGATTAGTCTAAAAACAATCAACATCTGAACGGCAGATTTACCTTGAAATTGAGATCCGAGGAGATCTGGAGTTAAAGGGCCAATAGGCTGCTGGATTTGTGAGAAGGTGTGTCAATATGTTTGTTTCCTCCATCCATGGTATGTTTGTCTCTCTGCCAGTCTGTCTGTTCCCGGGTGACATCTCAGAAAACAACCGATACAATATTACTTATATGTGAAGGCAAAGACGGATGGTTTGGTAATAAGTGCTTGTCTTAGTACTCCTCCGAAATTCATAGTGAGTGGTTCAGTTTTCTTTTGTACCTTTGTTAACTGTGTTTGTCAAAATGGCTATATATTATGGGATGTCACAAACGACAGTGCGACGTTATGAATGTGTGTCACTAGCACTCGACTTTAGCGTAGTGATATCCAATTCCGCATGGACGACCGTATTTTGATTGGTCAATATAAAATTCCTTCACCACCCCCCCCCCCCACCCCGATAACCCCCCGATAACCCCCGATAACCCCGGTACACACATGTGATGACCCTGCTTTGTCGTATCATGGTGGATAAGCTCCTATATGGAGGCTGTGTTGGAGAATGATTGTTGAACATATATATGTGTGATGATTCTGGTGGTGGTTGGTGTCTTGTAGGTGATTAGCATGCGGAGGTGGTATGATTTTCTTAACTCGCAATGAAGTATTGCACACATGTTAACATGCATTGTAGGAGTTTGTTGGTAGTGCAGTGGATATCGTAGATGGCGTTGCTTACACTTTCCTTTATTATTGCAGTGTTGTGAGTAGTTGTACATTGCGATGTCGTAATTCAGCACTGCGATGTTGATGGATGCCATTGTTATTAACCCCGCCTGTGTCAACAGCGCCTCGAAGGGCTCAATATGCTACTTTTATTAATTAACCCTTTCAATGTTTAAAGACATTTCAAATATTTGCTCAATGAATGACCATTTACTGGTCAAGAGAAATGTTCTTTTTTTTTAAATTTACCACTGGTATTTAGGAAATGTTTTTTAAAGAGTTGGTCTTATAGGGTTGATCGTCTATAAAATCTACAGTATTGCTTATACAGTGTCGATTTGCAGGTGATCGAGCCAGTCATTTCAGTGATAAGATTTCAAAAATAGTATTTTCTTAAACTGCAAATAGACCGACCTGAAGACTAATACAGAGGTCGTGTTTCCATTATACCGATACGTTGACACATGAGGGGTTAAGATTCCCTTTACGACAAAGGCGATCTGGGTTTGTGTGAAACTACCATTTAAGCTTGCATGTTGCTGTCACTGACAGACATAACTGTATAGGTTGTAATCAGAAAACCTTCTCCTCAAGAGTGGTCACGTTTCCTTTACCTATCCCAGATTATGACTTGTGGTGCCAGTGTTTTCTTGGCATCTGATCCAAATCAGTTGCTTTTGCCACTTTTCTTCATTTCCGATTGCAGTAATTCAGCAGTCTGCTCATTTTCCTTCTTTTGACAGTTTCGCTAGGAAGCGGAAATAATGTTAGACGTTCAAAGTGATCGGTGTTTCCTCAGGTGTATTGATGCCCGTATTTCTAATGAAGAGAACTTATATAACCAGTTCAGCATTGTAATATAAATGCTATTCAAATAGTCAGTTTATATGTAAATGCACATGGAGCATTAACTGTAAAATACAGTCTAGAACATGTATAACAGCAATCAATTCCTCAATAAGGTTGAAGCCCCAATGCAATCACTTCCACTTACCTTTAATATGTTCAATATCGCTTAAGAAATTTCATCCATAATGCCCCCAAGTTATATGTTTACAATAAAGATATGTGACAATTCACCTTAGTACAACAACCCCAGCTCATCATGCAGTCCTTTGCGCTAAGGTAAAGCAAACATATGGTATTTCTTGTTGGACACGTTGCTATTGAGCTGTCCATTACTCCCACCCACCCACCCACCCCCACGCCCAACCCACCACACCCACCCCACCTCACCCCACTTACTGTATAGCAGAGTGGCTATGGTATACCATGGTGATTCATTCAGCGGATGCATAGTCAATTACATTATGCCTACACACACCAATGTCCACTCAATAGATCAATATAAATTTATCAAAGCGGTCAAGCAATTAATATCTATATTGCATAATTATCCTGACATGATGGCTGCTCGGTATTCACATCGTGATATGCATTGTTATGCTCGTGCCCCCAGAGGAGTAAACACTAACAGTTACTGGCAAATCTATAGATAATAACTTGATGTTTTATATGCTTAACCATTTGAAACTGAAAAGTCGATTTTGAAACTCATTTACTGTTGAATAAATAGTATGCTGAATATTTTGAAACGTATTTAACTGCCAGCTGTAGCTACCTCGGCCGAAACAGGTTCTTCTCAGATTAGTCTAAAAACAATCAACATCTGAACGGCAGATTTACCTTGAAATTGAGATCCGAGGAGATCTGGAGTTAAAGGGCCAATAGGCTGCTGGATTTGTGAGAAGGTGTGTCAATATGTTTGTTTCCTCCATCCATGGTATGTTTGTCTCTCTGCCAGTCTGTCTGTTCCCGGGTGACATCTCAGAAAACAACCGATACAATATTACTTATATGTGAAGGCAAAGACGGATGGTTTGGTAATAAGTGCTTGTCTTAGTACTCCTCCGAAATTCATAGTGAGTGGTTCAGTTTTCTTTTGTACCTTTGTTAACTGTGTTTGTCAAAATGGCTATATATTATGGGATGTCACAAACGACAGTGCGACGTTATGAATGTGTGTCACTAGCACTCGACTTTAGCGTAGTGATATCCAATTCCGCATGGACGACCGTATTTTGATTGGTCAATATAAAATTCCTTCACCACCCCCCCCCCCACCCCGATAACCCAGACGAAATTCTTCTCTGCCTTATTAACCTGGGTCATACTGTTAATGTCGATGGGCCAAAATGCTTTATTCATATGAGAAAACTCATACTCAAATACTCAATGCATATGTAAATGAGGAGGTCCCATTAAACTTGTTAACACATTCTAGAACAATTAAACCGACGACCATTACAACAATAAGGGTGAAGCTTCATTGTGATGTGTTTCTATTACGAGTAATAATGCATAAACACGGAATAGAGTTAACTCGCATTACACCATTTCGTTCGGAATGTCTCTAGAAATAAGTTTTCAAGAACGCTAAATGGGATAATATCGATAGGCATAGAATACTTCTCCCAGTCATTTGCTCAAAGGCAACGAAAATATATTCTGTTGTTTGACGGATATATTTGCCCTCGGTAGATTCACATATTACACGGTGATTAACTGTGGGAGAGTAATAGGCAATGCAATTATCACCGCTCACACGTAACATAAATTCATCAGAGAGTGCCATCAATTGATACTGGGTCTTTGAAGAAAAGCTCAATGTGGCCACATCTTAAGAGTGTGAATATAATATATTGCCCAATGCAGCAGAGCGTGTTATGTACTGAGCAATTCCCCTGGGATAATGGCTGATAGATAAGCGTGCATTGCTATGCTTTGTTATACTACTGCTCACAGGCGAATACTCATAACCTGTTGCTTAAGAATATATATGCTTCGTCTCCGTAAAGACCCCGTCAACCAGCTCCATCCTCTTCAACACTTTCACTCTCGAAAATCCTGTACTTCAAATTTAACTGAGTTGTACATGAACACAGTTGAACATTTTGAAAGCAATCTAACTGGAACATGTTGCTGCCATACGTGTCAACAGCGTCTAGTCTAATTAGTCTCAATACCGTCAATATAATGGGACCTTTCCAGTGTTAGCAATGGCCTGTCCATATCTATCTAAGCTCAACCCAGACCTTGCTCGTGCTGGGATCGATCGATCCCAGAACGCCCTGACTATCAATTTCCAGAAAACTATACATGTAAGCTGTTGAATATTTTGACTGAGTGCTACAGCGTCCAGTCGCATTAGTTTCAAAATATTCAACATGATCTGTATTAAATAGTAAAGATATACAATTTGTACAACGTGTCGGCCTATTAACCGTTTAAGACGAACTAAATCGAGTCATGCATGCTGTAATTGATTATGACGTCATCATACACGCCACGTACTTAATTATGATGTCATATGATGGATGGCTAAAGTGAAAAGATCTATTCCATACATCATAAATAATTAGTTGTTTCTGGTTCGCGAGTGCTAAATGATTAGAGGTGTTATTTCATCACCAACCTGTCTTAAGCAACCACCTTTTCATGCGGGTCCAAATTAAGGTTTTCTTTAAAGGAATTATTCTTTCTAAAGGAGTGATCCATTTCTCTATATTCCCCGCCTAATGAACTTGTCCACTTTATCCATCCATTATATGACGTCATAAACATCTACTTGACGTGTATGATGATGTTATAATTAATGACGTCATAAATTACGTAAATCACTACATCACGAACGCTTAATTGAAGAGGGACTAAGCGTTGTTGTACGAAGTGTATGGCTTTACTATTTAATAAAAACGTCGTTGCACTCCCTGACTAATAATTTCCGGAAAACTATGTAGGTAAGCTGTTGAATATTTTGAAACTAATTTGACTGGGCGATGTTGCTGCCATAGGACATTATTAGTCAGGGAGTCCAGAGATCGATCGATCCCAACACGATCAATGTGTAGTTGGAGCTTAGCTAGAGATGGGCGGGGGCCTGGCTAAAACTGGAAGGGCCCATTCTAGCAATTCTCCGCCTACAGTTTATATGCGTTGGATACTTTAATTTATATACTTTGAATTTTTAATTTCCAGAAATCTCATTTCAAAGTAACTATCGAGTTAAGCTGTTGTGCATTCTGAAACTAATTTCGTCTGGATGTTGGTGCTGCAGATGCCGGCAACAGCGACCAGTTACATTAGATTAAACATATTCGGCATAATGTTTATTAAATAATAAATCCATCAAAGACATACATATTATTCACTGGACGGACTCAATGTTCATAGTGTATCTAGCTACGCCATTACGACTGTGAAGTCAGACCACAGGTGATGCAATTTAGTGTGACGTCATATACCAGAATAGCAGATGTGCTCCCACTAATGGTATGTATTACGAGATGACCTGTCTTTAATGCTCTCCCAATGGCGGAAGTATGCAGATTTGTATCAATTGTTGTATGACATGGCATGTGTTTAGCTAGACGTCTTTCTTTGCAATCTATGCAAACTATGCATCCAATCAAAGACTCTAAATAAACTGCTTGCACCATACCTTTCCAGTTTTTGATGAGCCCCGCTCCCATCTCGCTCGTGTTGTGATCGATCCCTGAAATCCCTGACTAGCAATTTCCAGAAAACCACACAGATAAACTGTCTAATTTAAATGGGTAATGTTGCTTCTTGCTTCCTATGGTAGCAACAGTGCCCAGCCAAATTAGTTTCAAAATAGTCAATAGAGTTTGTATTAAATAGTAAAGACATGCAATTCGTACAACAACGTATAGTCCGTCTTCAATTATGCGTTCGTGACGTAATTATCTACGTCATTCATGACGTCATAATGCCATCATTGACTATGATGTCATTCTACACGTCACGTAGTTATTTATGACGTGATACGTTGGATGGAGTAAATGCGCCGGAATTTCCTGTGGTACAAATTATGTTTTCTAAATGGATTATTCTTTCTAAAGCTACAGAGGGATCGATTTTCTGTATACCCCGCGTATTTCTAGCAATGCCCCGCCCACATTTTCCGCGTGTTGGAATCAATTTATATACTTTGAACCTTGAATTTCCAGAATTCTAATTTCAAAGTAACTATCGAGTTACGGTGGTGTGTATTCTGAATCTAATTTCAGCAACAGCGACCAGTTAAATTAGAGTAAACATAATCAACATCATGTTTATTAAATAATCCATCAACGCCATACCAATTATTCACTGGACGGACTTCTTAATGCTCATAATGGATCTGGTTACGCCATTATGATGGTGGCATCAGCCTACATGTGACGCAATTGAGCCTAAGGTCATATACGTGAATAACAGATTTGATCCCTTTAATGGTATGCATGACGAGACGACCTGTTTTAATGGCCTTCTTGTGGTATTCCCAATGGCAAATGTATGCAGATGTTTACCGATTGTTGCGTGGCGTGGCATTTGTTTAGCTAGCCGCCTTTATTTCCAATCTATGAATCCAATCCAGGACTCTAAATAAACTGTTTGCAATTGAGTAAATGTACAGCTACAATAGTTGCAAATGTTTCTTGAATTTGATCGGACTTCCAAGATAGGTTTTTCTATCATTATGAGCAACAGAACTGAAATGAATTGAGTAGCTGAAAATTCCTTTACTGATTATTGCGCAACTGGCTAAAATTCTCCCACACTACTAAAAATCGGAATATGTATTATAATGTTTCTTTCCTCCTATGACTAGAATTCTATTGCGTTGGATTAATTAGCTCCCACCACGTGGCTGGGAAATGGATACTTTAATTTTATAAAACATGGATGCCAGATATTGCGCTAAAATAGTCATGTTGGTCTTGTAATCGTAGGATAATTATCCAAAAGAAATACATTTTAACCTTTTAAATATGTTCAAGAGTACCAACATATGTGCTTATTGAATGCACATTTGCAGGCCAAAAATACTATTTTTTACAATTTATTACTGGAACAACTGGCTTGATTATCCTCTTATAAATTTTTTCTCCTGCAAATGAACAGTCATTGAGACCATTGCAAAGGCCTGTTTTATCTGGCGTAGCCATGCGAGGGTTAACGCAGATTTAATATCGGACAGGTTTTCATAGATACATGTTTTTATCGAAATGGATCTTATGAAACACATTCATGTATGGTAACATGTGGATACGGAATGGAAAGTGAGCCTACTTGAAACACTGCCAGTTAACCATCATGCCATCTTCATCCTAGAGGCATATTAGGAGCAGAACATGTTTGACAGCACATCAAACACTACTAAGAACTGGCCTTGGACGTCAATGCCTTTTAGCAGTATATGTATACCTGGCAGACACTCTAAAGCAGTTTGCGTTTGTCTGAAAGTATCGAAGACTGGACTTTATGCAATCTAAAAGTTTAGCGTGTACACCACTAGGATCCGAAGCATATGATGTATGACAACATCGCACAGCTACATCGCTATATGGAATGTCAAAGAAGTTGGGTTTATTGCGCTGTATCACATAACCGGTCGTACTCACAGAAACCTTGATGCATGCGTAGGCACTGGCATTCTCTTGAGCTCTCGTACTACATTGGGAAATAAAATGCCCTAGAAATCGACAGGCGTGGTCATATTTGTTAGAAATTTTATGTAAGAATCTTGCAATCGTGTTTTGAGGCTTCGCAGGCAGGAACGTCTGGTATAACTGTCCCATGTATTTGTAGAAGATGTTGCGGAAAACACCCTTTACAACACGTATTACACATTCAATCAGCGTCTTTTTTTTTACCAAAGGGTTTAAGATGATGCTTAAGTGTCACATATATTGCCACAGTGTTATCACCCTGACATTTTGCAGAAAACGCACGATTTACGATTTCCTCCGAATCGTGTTACTAATAATTGTATGAACCTCCTGCATCGACATCTTTGAGAGATTCACTTTGAAGAATAAACGATGCGAGCAGATCAAAAAGGGCGTCCTTTTATGTGGGTGTATTCAGTTTTGTATTGCTTCCGTTTGATCGTGTGCAATATTGCAACCGGGACGATAAGTTGATTATTTCTGTCCTTCATCTTTCGTTGACTGTTTCGCCATGTCTCATTTAATGGCGTATGCCAGTTTTTTCCTATTCATCCGCACCTGCTACATGCCATTTCGGGATGTGTTAATGGCAAAATAAATTGAAGCAATCTACGAAAGCAATGCTTCATAAACAAGATTGTGGTTGTTATATGAACAGGTGAAAGATTGTACTTTCAGAACAAGACATAATTTTATCCGTAAACCTCTCGTGTCACCCGCGCCTCAAAGCGGTCAAAATACTACATTTATCGATTAACCCTTTTATTTGTCAAGATTTTTTAAGCAACGGAGCCGAGTCAAATTAGTTTCAAAATATTTAACACCTTACCTTTATAGTTTTCTGGAAATTGAGACATGGAGTTCAGGGATCGATCGATCCTAACACGAGCGAGGTGTGCGTGGAGCTTAGCTGGTGATGGGCGGAGAATAGCTAAAACTGGAAAGGTCCATTGGATATGCTACCATATACTTGAGTGACAGCTACCTCAGTTGTCTCTATGTTCTTAATAAAACTATTTGATTACATGCCAATGTGTAGCAAAACATATTAATGTGATGTACTAATGTCCAGGGATTGACATCCTCATATCTCCTTTTCAATCACGTAAAGACGGGGGTAGAAAAGTATGTGAAGTGCGTTATTCATCCATGTCGCGATGCCATGTGGAATGCAGGAGAGAGAACCATTTCTAGCTATACCCCGCCCATTCCTTACTAAGCTCCGCCTACGCGTTGGGATTGATTGAACGCTGACTTTCCAGAATCCCAATACCAAGGAAAGTATTGTATACATGTAACCTGTTGAATATTTTGAACCTAATTTGACTGTATGCGCCAAGTCAAACTAGTTTCAAAATATTAATTGGAATAGTTATTAAATAGTACATTCAGCAACGATATACAATCCATACACGTGACGGACTATTTCAGCTTCATGACGGTGTATTTGATGGTACATTAGCGAATCAACCAGGATTGCCTTTAGTCGGTGAAGAGTTCATTGCTTGCTCTACAAACATGCGTATTCAAAATAACTAATCAGTATTTTACTATTCACGGTGTAACAAAGACGCTCATCTGTATCCATGCTGCCTTGCGTTCACCAGCCACTTCACATTTAGTATCTACATTTGATGTTGTAACTAGGTTCAAACTGCGTGAAGCTACGAGTTGCCATTGATTGATGATATTCTAACCAAATGATTAATTTTAAAGATTATACATAAATCAGATGAATTGGATACATTAAATAGGCTCCATGATGAAATATTTACTAACGACACGGTATAGGTGACGACAGAGGGTTCTGCAATACAGTTCAGTTTCATATTTGACCTGTTCATGCCATGATACTGCATATCGAGCATTTATGTGAAGTAATGATCTACATAGTAACTCCTTAGCACTCACATAAGCCAAAAACGGCTTCTGCAGTGGTCTTGAGAAATGTCCATTAGCAGACCAAGAAAATACTATTTTTGAAAATGTAGCACTGGAATGACTGGCTCGCTAAACGAGCCAGTCATACCAAGGGTAAATTTTCAATAAGTAGTCTTATTTGGGTCTGCAAATTGACATTTTCTATGAGAACATTGAACTTTCTTGAACAAATTCGATGGGTAAATGGTTAAGGAACTAAAGAACACAGAAACCGTCCTGTAACAAAAATTATCATTTGCAGGCCAAGAACATTTGCGAAAAGTTATATTTCCTTAAATATTTCATCTGCTGTACGCAAATATAGATTTTTCAAGGATACTTTTCAAGCAACTTCTGACTTACTTCGTCATTGACTTGAAAGTGAACGAGATGAACTGTTTAGCCATCGAATGGGCTGTAGAATGGACACAGCCGAGCAACAATATGGCATGGCAAAAGATACATGTATGCTTTAACATAAAGCTTTTACTAATGGATCAAGTGACGGGTGTTTACGTAATGTTTAGTCTGCGCCTGCTGTGAATGTACCATAGCTGTCTGTCAATTAACTGTTTGAATTAGGAACCGATCGTGTACGTGCACACTATTTATGCCGGGAGAAATCTATTATTTAGTTAGCCTACATAGTATATATAGTATACGCCAAAGAGACGAGGAAATGTGGGCTTCTAGTATGTTTGCTTTTCTTGAGACTGGATGCCGGCTGAATCTATGTACAAGCTGGTAAATTGTTTCTGTAACATAGATTGTATCCTGGTGTCTCTAGTTGTGCGTGCGCGCTTCCATCGGTAAGTGCGTCGATGCGTACGTGCGTCTGTTATGTGACTGTGCATATGGGTACATGCGCGTGTGCGTGCACGCATGCGTGTGAATGTGCATGCACGCGCGCATACGTGCCTGCATTCGTGCGCGCGTACGTGCACGTGTGTGTTTCTGGGTGTAGTACATGCATGTGTTTGTGTCTATGCCCAGACATGTGTATATGTGTGCCTGTCTGTGTGTAGGCATGTGAGTGTGTGCATGTGTGCTAACCGCTAACCGAACCAGTCAATCTAGTGGTCAATTCCCAAAACAAGTATTCTCTTGGCCTACAAATGGGCATTCTTCAAGGCCACTACAGAGGCCGGTTTTGGTCGTCTTAGGCATGAAAGGGTTAAAAATAAGACTGTGTTAACCTTCCTATGAAACTAGGATAATATAGTAAGTCACCCTGTACCGCTTTGAATAGGAGTTGGGGGATATCGTGCATTAGCACTTGAATTATGTGTGCGTGCGTGCGTGCGTGCGTGCGTGCGTGCGTGCGTGCGTGCATGCGAGCGTGCCTGTGTGCGTAATGACACGAATTCACATATTACATTGGTATGTGCGGTTATTGTTTTTTAAGGACATCGGAATTTGCCGTTTTAATAATTATCTCCATGATAATGCGGCATGCTCTGGGATTCCTTTCTGAGGCAGAACTGGAAACCAGATATATACACCTGTGCAAAAGTTAAGCACCACCCTATTTTTACGCACATGCGAGGGTATATTCATGTGCTATGAAGAAAGCAATAGCATAAACATTTATGTACCCATCCATCTTAGTGCAAGAGGTAATAATGCAACTAGAGGAATGCTGATTATGATGGTGGGGAAACACTGTATGTTTTTGTTTGAACTTGAAAACGAGGCCTGAATATGGTTACGTTGACACAACTGACAACTATTGCCCTACAGTTGACACACGAGGCTAGATTGTCATTAATTGTGTCTGAAAACGAAGTTTAACATCTGTGCACGAGTTTGAGACTGTCATTATTAATACCGGGTATATCCACCTTGTGCCTGGATGACGGCCTGGACACGACGTCTCATGCTGGTCACCAACCGACTGATACGCCATTGTGGTATTCGTTGCCATTCAAGATGGAGTGCGTCTGTTAATTCCTGTAGGTTCTGCACAGAAGGATCCCTCCTTCTCACCATGTTTCCCAGAATGTCCCAGATATGCTCAATAGGGTTCATGTCAGGGCTCCTTGCTGGCCATGGTAGGGTTTCGATGGAATTCTGGCGGAGGTATTCATGCACAGCTCTAGCACGATGTGGTCGGGCGTTGTCATCCATGAATATAGGGTGGGTTCCAGGTGCATGATTTACAAAATGAGGGACCACAACTCTATCCAGTATGGAATCCTGATATCTTTGTCCATTTAGTGTTCCAGGTACAGTCAACAGATCCAGCTTACAATCAAATGAGATGCACCCCCATATCATAACGGAACCTCCACCAAATGGAACTTCTTCCATGATGTTACGTTGGTCGTACGCCGTGCGTCTGGACCTCCATACACGAGTTCGACCATCTGTGGCATGAAGCAGGAACCGACTTTCATCGGACCAGTGTACCCGTCTCCAGGATCTCATGTTCCAGTGTCTTCTTTCGTTGCACCACCTCAGACGCTCCTCTTTGTGGTGTGCAGTGAGGAGAGGACGTCTGACAGGTCTCTTAGCTTTCATGCCAGCAGCATACAGTCTCCTTTTGACGGTAGACATTGACACTCTATTGCGCGTTTCCCATTGCTGGCTGAGCACTCTGCTGTTGGTGAATGGAGATCTCCTAACAAGGCGTACTAGGGCTCGATCATCACGGGCAGTAGTCTTCTTCGGTCTTCCAGATCTAGGCCTGTCCTTCACCTCGTTAGTTTGCCCATGTTTTGCAATCAAACGACTGATTACAGTATGGTTAATGTTCAGCTGTCTGCCAATCTCTCTGCATGACATACCAGTGGTATGCATGCCTATGATTTGCCATTTCACACGATCACTTAACCTTCGTCTTGCCATAGCGGTTCACAATCAAGAGCTAATTCTCTCTGTACAAATAAACCACGGTCATGAACACAAAATTCCTAATCTTGTCGCCTAAATCTGTATGTAATGTTCTACACCTCAAACTGGACTTTTACATAACTGAACACGTGTGCTGTTTCCCGCCACGCACGGACATCAAGCGGCGTGAAGTCATGCATGCATGTGCATTTCGTACTTGGAATTATGTCAGCTAACGCGGGGACAAAAAGTATGGCAGCCTAGTTGTACCATCATGTTTCTACGTTCTATTGTTTTTGCTGGTGCTTAACTTTTGCACAGGTGTATACATACGGTATGGTTAAGTACATATAAACAAGAATCCAATTGAAAACAAGATCAACTCATAGTATTCGCTTGAAGTGGCGCCTTTCTCTTACCCTGAGCTTAATTTCTATTCATAAGATATTCATTCGTCACGGAGCCACATCGGTTACAAATAAGTGGGATATACCATTTTTCAAACAGAATACGTATTAGTAATTAGGGGAGATGAGGAAATATATGTATTTTTTTTTCGATTACTTGCATCTGTAATCGATGGATCAATACGCTGAACGGAATGTCCTATTTGAAGGTCAGTTACACGATGCCAAGATACAAAATCAGTACATGAGTATTATTGACGAAATGGTATGCGTAGTTAAAATGATCTGATTATTTTAATTATGCAACGCCGTTGTAGGAGACCAATTAAGACTACAACTTATTACATTTTTAATTAAGATGGATCGTGTCGTGCTTCAATACATATAGCAACGTACAGACGAATCTAATCTTGTATTCACTATATTGCATGTACACGGATTAACTTACTCATATCTAAATCAGTCTACAATCATATTGTTTATTTATTTACCTCAAATGCCTTAAAAGTGCATATTCACATCAGAATGGTTGAACATAAAATGGTTAAAAGTGTATACTGTTAGAGGCTTAAAGGATAATTAACCTCATCACAAGATATCTATACAGGTGATCTAATAGACCACTCATAAACTACGCATGGGATTTTAAGCTTTTTATCATCCCGTCAAAGAAAGATGTTCACGCTTTAATAGCTAATATACGCGCTCAATCATAGAGGTGCCATATATAGCTTGGTAAT